>CM041778.1:51361980-51451628 GCA_023374045.1 Limonium bicolor
GAGGTCGTCTCCTCTGATCGGCGTAGCTCTTCTGGCGACTCTGAGCCACAAGCAGGCGCTCTCTGATAGTCTGAATCTTAGCTACAGCATCTTCAACCAAATTCGCCCAACAACTGCTCTCTCCTTCAGATCATCCCAACAGATGGGTGATCTGCACCTCCTGCCATACTGTAACACCCCGAACCGCTAATCCTATGCTTACCGTCCAATCATCCCATAATCCAGAGTTACTCGCAGCGGAAATACTACTTACTACGGCGGGTGTACAACGCCGCTAACCGCCCATACGGCTAGCTAGGCTTACTCTACTTACAGTCACGGTCTGATGAACATAATATACCGAGCTACTAAATTACTTACCAAAATACCACGTACCGAATACTTACATCAATGGATCACCGAGTATTAAAGTATATTCAATTACATTTCCATTTCCAACCTACCAAAAGAATGAGTTTAATCACCTACTCATCTATACCAATTCTCCATTCTATCCATGTCCAAAAAGGTGTACCCCATGGTACACCGGCTAATAAAAACTCACGGCCGTGTACTACTTAGTACACCATTCTCAATTTCATTGTTTACAGACAAAAAGAAATCAAAGACCTAGCTACATCTCTTCATGGCCTTCATCCTTCTCGATTACCTGCGTGTAGTAAAAATGGTGCCCCAAGGGGCTCAGCAAACGCTGCGTATAAACTCCGCATATACCGAGTGCTAGCTAGGGCACGCCGACTACTTGACGTCCACTAAACATGCTGTTCATTTATTCATACATACATGCTTTGCATACAACATACATTCGTTCGCAATACATCATTCATTCCAAGGCAACAATACAATAATGCTCACAATACTTACCTTCACAAGGTTAGCCAAATTACGCATCCGGGTTAATCGGAATGCTATTTACTCTTTTACTCATTTCACTTACTTTCTCTTACTTACACTTACTTACCTTCAATTACTTTACTTACTCATTATTACTTACTGTTTATACTCAAGTTAAGTCGTCGGGACCTCCGGCCCTGCGGACTACTCCGTCCCACCTCCGGGATTTACTTGACTCACCAATCTAGGATGCTACCCACTTAAGGGATTTGGGCCGCAGACCAGTTTAAGAGTCAGGAATCGGATCCAACCTCTTGTGTCTCCTCATCCTCACGCGTGGCCGAAACTATATCGGACTTCTACTCATTCCAATTTAATTACCAATTTAAGTTAGGATGTTAGCTTGTTAGGAATAAGTTAGAAGTCCATTCACACAAATAATCGGTCACGATGCAATACAACATACACACACACATTCATTATCATCTATACATTTCATGAATTATACAAACTGAGATTTAAAGAAAATATTCACAACATACAACACTACATATTCACAAGTATGCATATTAACTCCGATTCGTGCATTTATCTTATTTGGTGATCAATTAGCACACAACACACAAATCAGAGTAACCAAGATAGCATACGGGGCATGAGGAATCCATACCGTTCACCGTCGTACTTGTATCCCAACGTTCCTCCGGTGTTCACAAATCAAATCCTATTATATACATACAATTGAATGATTAATCTAACTATCATTAACCAAACACGATTACTCTTTTGTTTCCTAACTCATACTTACTATACCTTTACACTTCTTATACTTACATATGGTTTACTTACTCTTTTATTTTCAAAACTTGTTTATACTCTTAATGACCTTTAAACATCCTTAATTAAGTCCTAATCATCTTATACTATCATTACCATTCACTCCCATACCTTATTACCCATTTAAAGTACTTATTTTACAAATTTAGGTTGGTCCGGGACCTTGTCCAGGTCTTAAGTCCCGGACCACCCCATTACCAAACTCTCAGACGTTTTTAATACCCTGGTTCGGGTCCTTGTACATTGGGTAAGTCCCGGACCATATGGGTTGTCAAGTCTCGAATGAAATTTTGATGCGGTCCGGGAGCTTATACGGGGACCAAGTCCCGGACCCAAGTTGCAGGGAAGTCTCGAACAAAAAATCAGACGTGGTCCGGGACTTCTTACATAAGGTAGGTCCCGGACCCTGCTACGAATTTGACAGATTCTCCAGTTTCTTTGTCTGTTAACCCAAACTTTGCCTAATTAATTCCCCATTGTTCCTACACTTAATCCCACATATTTTAGCACCTAATTACTCACCTAAACATGTTTAATTCCATTACTAATCTGTTGCACCCTTTTTATACTAATTCACTCACCCATTTTCTTAAGTTTTCGTTTCAGCACTTACAATGTTCTTCTAAGTTGCATTTGCTACAGATTTCACAAAATCTCACCTTCTACATCTTTAGCTCCCTCTTATAATGTCATTTCTAGAGTTTACAATACACTAGTTATCTCTCCAAACCTACCAACCAAACAGCTCTAACAAAAATCTGTTACGAGTACATGGTTTCACCTAGTTTCTAGTTTTCTTAAGTGTTCTAATTCTAGATAAATTTTGACATAACCTCCCCTAAAATCTTACATTCTCACCACATCATGTATTCACATTTTGTTACCCATTTCACCTGTTTCAAAACAGCAATAATATACAAGCTCTCATACACCAATATCAACTACTAAACACTCTTAAAAATTCCTGCACATAACCTCTCATTCCCCAATCTGTTTGACAAATTTTCAATGTCTTTTAAGGTTTCAAAACATTTGTATTCTCTTATACACTACTCCACCGCTACACTACCATTTTACAATACCATTTTATACTTCCAAAATCTGTTACACAAACACATACAAACAAGGACAAGTATATTTTACCTTGTTATTTCACAAGCTTCTCCTTTCTTCCTCCTTCCTCTTTCCACCGGTTTTAGCAACTTCAACAATCTTACACTACAGCCCATATACATACACATTTCAATACACCATTTTTAATACTAAAACTAACTCTTAACCATCCTTTGAAGCTTAAGGTATATTTTAGGGTTTAGAGATCTCATTACCTTGCAGGATGTAGGTGGTGCTTAGGGTAGCTCAAGAACAATGTTTCCTCTCCTCCAACAAAGCCCAAAATCGGCTAGAGTACCAAACAACCAGCAAGGTTTTAGCTTAATTTCGTTTTGCCCTTAAAGGCTAGAAAAAGATGGAGTTTCAAGAAGTTTTACCTTAATAGAACAAGGAGAAGAAGGTGGTGCTAATGGTAGTCTTGAAGCTCCAAATGGGGCATACCCATAAAAACGAAAATGCCCCTTTTCAGATTTTGAAAAGAGGAAATGTTGCTCTTGATGAGAGGATTCCAATGGTGTATTTTATAATTTTTGGAGAAGGTTTGATAGAGTAACAAGAGGAGAGAAGGTAGATTTTGTGTGGGTTCTCTCAAGCTTACATGATGTCGCTGGGGAAGAAGAAGAAAGAAAGAAAGAAAGAGAGTGAGGGAGGGCTTGTACGTGGGTGAGATAGAATAGAGATAGGAGAGAGAGTGAGGTATTAATGTTACCTTTTGCTTTTTTAAAGCTTTTGTCTTTTGTGAATAAAAGAGAGTAGAGAGTGTGTGTGAGAGAGTGGTAAAATCGGACACACCACAGCCATGAGGGTTTCTAAAATTCTATTTACAATATTGGACACATAAGTTTTGGTTATTTATGTTTCTACCCCACGACTTCCCCTTTTTGACAGTTTTTACTAATTTCTCGTTTTATTGATTTATTGGTTCTAAAGCTTCACTAATATTTATTAATGATTATTTAGTTGACCAAAATTGTTACGAGTCTATTTGACCCGCTTAAAGTCACGTTTTCCCGGTTACCTCGAAAAACGCGCTTTAATGTTCGTTAGTGTTTTTAATCCATTTTAAGGATCCGTTTTCTTCGGGATTTGTTCCCTAATATTTATTTAGACTTAATTAAGCCTCTAAAATTATTTATTAGCCTAATTAATCACTGTTTCTAATTACAGGGTATTTCAATCTACCCCCCTTAAGAAACTTTGCCCTCAAAGTTGCTCAAGGCTAAAGGTTTAAGTAATTCTACTCATTAGGCAACCAATTGCCATAATGTGTCTTACTACACCTATGAGGTGTTTACTTCCTTCCACATTGCAAGCATACACACTCCAAGCATCATACACAATTCACATACACAATCCATCATTTTCCATTCATACCATTCCACAATACAACATAGCAATTCACAATACACATTACACAAACATCACACATCGTACATACACATCCATACACACATTACACATACGTACACATACGCTCCGCACTACATGTGCCATCAAAACCTACTACAATACCTACGCACTAAGCAATGCTAACCCGAAGCAATGCAAAAGCAAAAAGGCTCTACCCCCCTTAAAAGGGGTACGCCCCGTACCCGTATTACTAAATACTAGACTATCTAGTCTATGAATAACTGTGGGTACTTAGCCTTCATGGCATCTTCCAACTCCCATGTCGCTTCTTCGACATCATGGTTAGACCATAGGACCTTCACCATTCGTATAGACTTATGGCGAGTGTCTCTGGTCTTCCTATCCAGGATTCTCACAGGGGTTTCAACATATCTCATGGTCGGCTCAATGGATAGTGCTCAGGCTCTAGAACGTGAGAAGGATCGGCGATATACTTCTTGAGTTGTGACACATGAAATACATCATGGACACGCCCCAAGTCCTCAGGTAATGCTAATCTGTAGGCTACAGCTCCAACTCTCTCAGTGATAGCATACGGCCCTACAAACTTTGGGCTCAGCTTGCCCTTCTGGCCAAAACGGAAGACACCCTTCATAGGTGAAACGCGCAAGAACACTTGGTCGCCCACTGCGAACTCAAGATCGCGTCGTCTCACATCCGCATAGGATTTCTGTCTATCTTGGGCTGCCTTCATATTAGCTCGAATCTGCTGAACTTCAGCTTGTACTTGCTCAAGGTATTCCGGTCCTATGATGACCGCTTCGCTTGGCTCATCCCAACACAAGGGTGTACGGCAAGGTCTACCGTATAGAGCTTGGAAAGGCGACATCTTAATCGAGGCATGATAACTATTATTGTATGAAAATTCGATAAGATGAAGCTTGTCTAACCAACTCCCCTGAAAGTCCAAGGCACATGCCCGAAGCATGTCCTCTAGTGTCTAGATGGTCCTTTCTGTCTGACCGTCGGTCTGAGGATGGAAGGCGGTACTCAACTTCAATTCTGTGCCCAACGCTTCCCGTGTAGCTCTCCAGTATCTCGAAAGAAATCTGGTGTCGCGGTCAGATACTATTGTTTTCGGGACTCCGTGATGTCTGATAATCTCCTTGTCGAATAGCTCAGCTAGCTTCACTACCTTCTATGTGTCCTTCATCGGTATGAATCTAGCAACCTTGGTAAGGCGATCGACTACAACCCAGATCATGTTGAGTCCTCCCCTAGCAGGTGGGAGTCCTACAACAAAATCCATGGAGATATCATGAAATTTCCACTCCGGAACTGGCATCGATTGTACCATTCTGCCCGGTCTACGATGTTCAAACTTTACTTTCTGGCATGTTAAGCATCTCAATACATACTCTGTCACATCTGACTTCATCCAGACCACCAGAAGTACCTCTTCATGTCTTTGTACATTTTGGAGGCTCCTGGATGGACTGACAATGTAGAACTATGTGACTCTCGCAGGATGCGATCCCTTAGCTCAGCATTGCTTCGGGGAACGCATAACCTGCCATTCAGCCGAATCAGACCATCTTCATGCAACTGAAAATCATATTTCTTCTTCTCAAATGTACCATCTGTGATCTTCTGTCTGATTTCGGTCATGTAAGGGTCGCTCAACTGAGCGTCTCGCACCTCGTCAACCAAGCTAGAAGAAGTGAGTAGCGAATGGAGCGAGTGTGCTCGACGACTCAGGGCGTCGGCTACAACATTTGCCTTCCCTTCCTTATACTGTAAGTCGATGTCATAATCTGAAAGAAACTCCATCCATCTTCTCTGTCTCTCAAGTTCAATTCTTTCTGTGTGAACACATACTGTAAGCTCTTATGATCGGAGTAGATGGTGATGCTTACCCCATAGAGATAGTGTCGCCATATCTTCAAGGCGAAGACAATGGCTCCTAACTCTAAGTCATGTGTCGGGTAATTCTCCTCATGCTTTTTCAGCTGGCGGGAGGCATAAGCTACAACCTTGCCATGCTGCATGAGTACGCATCCCATACCTTTGCCTGATGCATCACAATATACCTCAAATCCCTCTATGCCCTCTGGAAGAGTAAGGATGGGTGCTGAGGTCAATGAGTCCTTTAGTTTCTGAAATGATAACTCGCACTCGTCTGTCCATACAAACGGTGCATCTTTCTTCATCAATGTAGTCATGGGCTTAGCGACTTTCGAGAAGTCCTTTACGAATCTCCGGTAGTAACCGGCTAGACTAAGAAAGCTCCGAATGTCGGTAACAGTCTTAGGTCTAGGCCATGATCGTACAGCTTCAATCTTAGAAGGGTCAACTGAAATGTCTGCGCTCGAGATGACATGACCAAGGAATGATACATGATCTAGCCAGAACTCGCACTTGGAGAACTTCGCATACAGCTGGTTCTCGCGCAGTGTCTCAAGTACTTTCCTCAAATGGAATTCATGCTCTTCTGTGATTTAGAGTACACAAGGATGTCATCAATAAATACCACAACCGAGGTGTCCAACTGCTCACTGAATAGTCGATTCATGAGGTCCATGAATTTTGCTGGTGCATTTGACAAACCGAATGGCATGACTGTGAATTCATAGTGGCCATATCTGGTGCGGAATGCCGTTTTCTCTATATCCTGCTCTCTGATAGCAATCTGATGATACCCAGAATGGAGGTCGATCTTGGAGAAGACTGAGGCTCCTTTCAGCTGATCAAATAGGTCATCGATGCGTGGCAATGGGTATTTATTTTTTACTGTGACCGCATTCAGCTCGCGGTAGTCAATACAAAGTCGAGACTACCGTCCTTCTTCTTCACAAAGAGGACCGGTGCTCCCCAGGGTGATACACTCGGGCGTATAAACCCTTTGTCAAGTAACTCACGTAACTGTTTTTCAACTCTGTCATTTCAGCAGGTGCTATGCGGTACGGTGCCCTAGCAATGGGACCGGTACCTGGCAAGAGGTCAATCTCAAACTCTACTGCTCTCTGAGGTGGCATGCCGGGTAACTCCTTAGGAAACACATCAGGATACTCAGATACAACCGGTACATCATCACTGAACTCTGGATCTCGCTCCAGGTCTTGTACATAACACAAGTATACTTCTTTACCCTTCCTGAGTTCCTGGTACATAGCCATGGCGGAGATGACTGTGGTCGAAGGCTCTCTAGGCCTGGCGGTAAGATACTGTAACCCCAGAAGGACTCTTGAGCAGCAAACGGTGTTCGGCGCAGAGGATTCTACCCTTGCGCCGCTCCAACCAATTCATTCTGATGATTAAGTCGAATCCCAACCCATTGAATTCGATGAAGGAGATGGGAAACACTTCGTTTTTTATTTGAATTGTGGCTGATTTGTAATACTTGGTGCACTGTACTCGCTCCTTCGATGGGAGAGTAACCAGGAAATCGGTAGGTAGTTCGTCCGCATCTAGCTTCAACCTCTTCACAAAAGATGGTGATACAAAGGTGTGAGAGGCGCCGGAGTCGAATAACACATTGGCTTCAACGCCATTTACTGGGAAGGTTCCCGTCAAGATGGTGCCGCTTTTGCCGGCTTGTGCCTCGGTGAGGACGCTCAGGATACCTTCGGTACCGAGTCCACAACCTATTGAATTCACAAGTGATTAAGTAACGATGGTGGACACAAGTGAAATTTAAATCAACACTGCTCTTTATTGATAAACCAACCATCATACATACCGTGTCTCTAATACACGTTTCTAATACATTACATGATATTATGAATTTAATACTTCCTAAAGGTAAGGTTCAGGCGTCCTGGTTTCATGTGTGTGGCATTGATTATGGCTGGTGGTGCTGTATTCAGCTTGATCTTGTTGATACCATGATACAGCAACCTAGAGTTTCCACCCATGATTAGGACATCTCCTGATCTCAATACCAATTTCTGTGCGAGGTCCACACGCTTCTGCTCGCTATACAAAAATACGGCGTCATCACCAATGGACCAAGACACTACGGGCACTCCTTGTTCAAGAGATTCCGTTGTCTCGTCCTTGTCTTGGTGTAACCCAAGTCTTCCTTCTTTCTCATAAAAGTTGACAATACAAAGGTCCGCTTCAAGTGCGGGGATCAGATCATATTCACATTGTTGTGCAATTTCTACTGCTTGTGTGACAAGTGTCTGAAATTCTGGAGGTATTGTCGGTGGCGTTGCTCCGTCTTGTGTTCGTGTCTCTTGGTATGTCTTGGTATAAGGATTCCAATCCTTTCCCAAGCACATCATCTTCAGCTTCATCTTCGCTCCACCGGGGAATTCGGGAATTCGGGTGTATAAAATCCTCCTTGACCCGCTCCTAGTTCATTGCATCGTCTGATGATTGAAATCTATGCTTCAGGTGTCAGGTATCCCTTTAATAATATCATACCTGGTCGGATGACCTGACACTGCTCACTGGTGTAGTGGTATGTGGTGATGTCATCTCTTCTTGATTTGGTTTCGATGGTATTGGATAACAGATACTAAAGCTTCCTATGGTTACAAATTTCATCTACGGTGAGTACTAGTTTCAACTACTTCATTTCATACTCATTACATTCCAATTCATTCAATCATGCATTCACTCAAATAGTTACTCTACTACTTAGTCATGCTACTTCAAGGATTAAAGGTTTGGATAATTACCTGGGCCGAACTTAGAATCGGACCCGTCACGGTCTATGACATGCAAGACCGGCTGCCCCTGAGGCGCACCCCTCCGAGGATCTCGGGATCCCTGTCCCTGTGGTGCCTGCTGGGCCGGTGCATCGCCAGATGCAACAACCTCCTTGCCTTCCCTTTGCTTGTAGTTTTGGAAGTTCCCTTTGGCTTCCCATTCTCTGGGCACTTGTTAGCTGTATGTCCCAGCTTCTGGCAATTGTAGCACTTGATATCTCTCCCATAGCAGTCCTTGCCGGGATGGTCTTGGTTGCACTTTCTGCACACATATGTGCGGCCATCGGAGAAGGTTTTGGTGAAACCGGAGCCAGAACCTAAGGTTTAGAGGGTTAGCACATGTGTGCGCGGATATACTAGGTATGATACTTATACAAATACGAATTTGGATCAGAAGTTTACCCTTAGGTGGGTGTGATCTCAGTGGCTTCGCAGCCACCGGTGCAGAAGAACCGAGTTGAAGCAGCTCAACCGGTTTGCCCTGCTCAGCATGGGCACTGCTCTCACTGGGGAATTTCTTCTGGGATTGCTGGAAGAAACTTCCCTTCTTCTTTTTCCAGCTCTTACCCTGATTCTGCTCCTCAGAACTGGTGTTCTTGTTATTGGCCTTGCGCTTCAGCGCGGTTTCTTCATCCCTTAGCTAGCAAGTGATCTCAACGCGAGAAGCCGCGTGATAACACTCCTGAAGTTTCAGGTATTAGCCGGGATTCTCATTTAAGAAAGGATAAGGAAAGATTCAAGGATTCAAGGAATTTTAAGGAATTGAAATGGTACCAAGGGTTAAACCGCTATTTACCTGGAGGGAGGTAAATCGAGTGTAGCCCATACCGTACCGAAGGCGATGGCTCAGACCGCCATAGAAGTGATCGACCAACACCTGGCCGGTGTACCCAAGGTCGGGTAGAAGACGGAGAATAGAAGTGAAGGTTCTGTAGTACTCATCCACAGACATCTTGTCTGTCATCTTCAAGGCATCTAGCTAGCCTTTTCTTGGTTTAACATGCTCGGGGTAGTATTTGGAACGGAGGATAGCGGCAAAGGACTCCCAATCAAAGGTGGGGTCGTCGACATACTCGTGTTTGACTAGTTTCCACCAATCCATAGCAGCATCCTTCAGATAGTAAGCACCACTCTCACTCGAACTCCAGCAGGAGCTTCGAGGGTCTCAAACGTCGTCTCCATCTCGGAGATGTAGGCCTCAAGCTTAGCAGGATCGCTCTCGCCTCTAAAGTATGGAGGACGGAGATCTGCGATAGCTTTTACCTAGTTTACTTCTCTGGGTGGAGGGGGAGGGATTGGCCCCGCTTGGTTCTGTTGGTTTTGCTGGTTCTGTTGCATAGCTTGGATTACTTGTGGTAGCATCTGTGCTACCGTGGCAGCGACGATCTCAGCTATCGTCTGCGTGCCCGGTCCGTCATTGCCCCCTCCTCTAGGGCGACCTGGACCTCTTCCTGACATCTGAATATTTAACAGTTGCATTAGGCTCCGCAAGATATGACCTAAGGGTCTTGAATTTAAAACAGGTATCGTTCTTAAGAACGTCAAGGGTATCCGTTGTTAACAACGGTCGTTCCTAGTTAGGTTTCTAAGTGTTTGTCTTAAGACGGTTGAAATACTAACTTGGTAATCCCCTATGCTCGGTAACTATGGACATCAGAGCGACACTTCGCTCTGATACCACTTTTTGTAACACCCCAACCGCTAATCCTATGCTTACCGTCCAATCATCCCATAATCCAGAGTTACTCGCAGCGGAAATACTACTTACTACGGCGGGTGGTACAACGCCGCTAACCGCCCATACGGCTAGCTAGGCTACTCTACTTACAGTCACGGTCTGATGAACATAATATACCGAGCTACTAAATTACTTACCAAAATACCACGTACCGAATACTTACATCAATGGATCACCGAGTATTAAAGTATATTCAATTACATTTCCATTTCCAACCTACCAAAAGAATGAGTTTAATCACCTACTCATCTATACCAATTCTCCATTCTATCCATGTCCAAAAAGGTGTACCCCATGGTACACCGGCTAACAAAAACTCACGGCCGTGTACTACTTAGTACACCATTCTCAATTTCATTGTTACAGACAAAAAGAAATCAAAGACCTAGCTACATCTCTTCATGGCCTTCATCCTTCTCGATTACCTGCGTGTAGTAAAAATGGTGCCCCAAGGGGCTCAGCAAACGCTGCGTATAAACTCCGCATATACCGAGTGCTAGCTAGGGCACGCCGACTACTTGACGTCCACTAAACATGCGGTTCATTTATTCATACATACATGCTTTGCATACAACATACATTCGTTCGCAATACATCATTCATTCCAAGACAACAATACAATATGCTCACAATACTTACCTTCACAAGGTTAGCCAAATTACGCATCCGGGTTAATCGGAATGCTATTTACTCTTTTACTCATTTCACTTACTTTCTCTTACTTACACTTACTTACCTTCAATTACTTTACTTACTCATTATTACTTACTTGTTTATACTCAAGTTAAGTCGTCGGGACCTCCGGCCCTAGGGACTACTCCGTCCCACCTCCGGGATTTACTTGACTCACCAATCCGGGATGCTACCCACTTAAGGGATTTGGGCCGCGGACCAGTTTAAGAGTCAGGAATCGGATCCAACCTCTTGTGTCTCCTCATCCTCACGCATGGCCGAAACTATATCGGACTTCTACTCATTCCAATTTAATTACCAATTTAAGTTAGGATGGTTAGCTTGTTAGGAATAAGTTAGAAGTCCATTCACACAAATAATCGGTCACGATGCAATACAACATACACACACATTCATTATCATCCATACATTTCATGAATTATACAAACTGAGATTTAAAGAAAATATTCACAACATACAACACTATATATTCACAAGTATGCATATTAACTCCGATTCGTGTATTTATCTTATTTGGTGATCAATTAGCACACAACACACAAATCAGAGTAACCAAGATAGCATACGGGGCATGAGGAATCCATACCGTTCACCGTCGTACTTGTATCCCAACGTTCCTCCGGTGTTCACAAATCAAATCCTATTATATACATACAATTGAATGATTAATCTAACTATCATTAACCAAACACGATTACTCTTTTGTTTCCTAACTCATACTTACTATACCTTTACACTTCTTATACTTACATATGGTTTACTTACTCTTTATTATTTTCAAAACTTGTTTATACTCTTAATGACCTTTAAACATCCTTAATTAAGTCCTAATCATCTTATACTATCATTACCATTCACTCCCATACCTTATTACCCATTTAAAGTACTTATTTTTACAAATTAGGTTGGTCCGGGACCTTGTCCAGGTCTTAAGTCCCGGACCACCCATTACCAAACTCTCGGACGTTTTTAATACCCTGGTTCGGGTCCTTGTACATGGGTAAGTCCCGGACCATATGGGCTGTCAAGTCTCGAATGAAATTTTGATGCGGTCCGGGAGCTTATACGGGGACCAAGTCCCGGACCCAAGTTGCAGGGAAGTCTCGAACAAAAAATCAGACGTGGTCCGGGACTTCTTACATAAGGTAGGTCCCGGACCCTGCTACGAATTTGACAGATTCTCCAGTTTTCTTTGTCTGTTACAACCCAAACTTTGCCTAATTAATTCCCCATTATTCCTACACTTAATCCCACATATTTTAGCACCTAATTAGTCACCTAAACATGTTTAATTCCATTACTAATCTGTTGCACCCTTTTATACTAATTCACTCACCCATTTTCTTAAGTTTTCGTTTCAGCACTTACAATGTTCTTCTAAGTTGCATTTTGCTACAGATTTAAAACTCTCACCTTCTACATCTTTAGCTCCCTCTTATAATGTCATTTCTAGAGTTTACAATACACTAGTTATCTCTCCAAACCTACCAACCAAACAGCTCTAACAAAATCTGTTACAAGTACATGGTTTCACCTAGTTTCTAGTTTTCTTAAGTGTTCTAATTCTAGATAAATTTTGACATAGCCTCCCCTAAAATCTTACATTCTCACCACATCATGTATTCACATTTTGTTACCCATTTCACCTGTTTCAAAACAGCAATAATATACAAGCTCTCATACACCAATATCAACTACTAAACACTCTTAAAAATTCCTGCACATAACCTCTCATTCCCAAATCTGTTTTGACAAGTTTTCAATGTCTTTTAAGGTTTCAAAACATTTGTATTCTCTTATACACTACTCCACCGCTACACTACCATTTTACAATACCATTTTATACTTCCAAAATCTGTTACACAAACACATACAAACAAGGACAAGTATATTTACCTATTTCACAAGCTTCTCCTTTCTTCCTCCTTCCTCTTTCCACCGGTTTTAGCAACTTCAACAATCTTACACTACAGCCCATATACATAACATTTCAATACACCATTTTTAATATAAACTAACTCTTAACCATCCTTTGAAGCTTAAGGTATATTTTAGGGTTTAGAGATCTCATTACCTTGCAAGGATGTAGGTGTGCTTAGGGTAGCTCAAGAACAATGTTTCCTCTCCTCCAACAAAGCCCAAAATCGGCTAGAGTACCAAACAACCAGCAAGGTTTAGCTTAATTTCGTTTTGCCCTTAAAGGCTAGAAAAAGATGGAGTTTCAAGAAGATTTTTACCTTAAAAGAACAAGGAGAAGAAGGTGGTGCTAATGGTAGTCTTGAAGCTCCAAATGGGGCATACCCATAAAAATGAAAATGCCCCTTTTCAATTTTGAAAAGAGGGAATTGTTGCTCTTGATGAGAGGATTCCAATGGTGTAATTTTATAATTTTTGGAGAAGATTTGATAGAGTAAGTAACAAGGAGAGAAGGTAGATTTGTGTGGGTTCTCTCAAGCTTCCATTGATGTCGCGGAAGGGAAGAAGAAGAAAGAAAGAAAGAGAGTGAGGGAGGGCTTGTACGTGGGTGAGAATAGAATAGAGATAGGAGAGAGAGTGAGGTATTAATGTTACTTTTTGCTTTTTAAAAGCATTTGTCTTTTGTGAAAAAAGAGAGTAGAGAGTGTGTGTGAGAGAGTGGTAAAATCGGACACACCCACAGCCATGAGGGTTTCTAAAATTCTATTTACAATATTGGACACATAAGTTTTGGTTATTTATGTTTCTACCCCACGACTTCCCGTTTTTGACAGTTTTTTACTAATTTCTCGTTTTATTGATTTTATTGGTTCTAAAGCTTCACTAATATTTATTAATGATTATTTAGTTGACCAAAATTGTTACGAGTCTATTTGACCCGCTTAAAGTCACGTTTTCCCGGTTACCTCGAAAAACGCGCTTTAATGTTCGTTAGTGTTTTTAATCCATTTTAAGGATCCGTTTTCTTCGGGATTTGTTCCCTAATATTTATTTAGACTTAATTAAGCCTCTAAAATTATTTATTAGCCTAATTAATCACTGTTTCTAATTACGGGGTATTTCACATACAAAGCCTCAAACGGGGCCATCCCGATACTAGTCTGGAAGCTGTTATTATACGCGAACTCTATTAAGGCAACGTACTGGTCCCAACTGCCTCCAAAGTCAAGTACACATGCTCTGAGCATGTCCTCCAGGACCTGATTCGTCCTCTCTGTCTGACCATCTGACTGAGGATGATACGCTGAACTAAAAGACAACTTCGTCCCCAAAGCCTGATGCAAACTCTGCCCGAATCTGGATACGAAGCGCGGGTCTCTGTCAGACACAATAGAAGCAGGAACTCCATGCAGACGTACTATGTCATCCATATACAACTGAGCCAAGTGATGCAAACTGAAAGTCTTCCTGACAGGCAAGAAGTGAGCGCTCTTTGTGAGCCGGCCCACAATTACCCATACTGCGTCGAAACCTCTCGGTGTCTTAGGCAAACCCATGACAAAATCCATGCCAACACTCTCCCATTTCCACTCCGGAACCGGAAGAGGCCGTACGTAGCAGACCCGCTGGTCTCTGATGCTCTGCCTTGACCTGCTGACAGGTCCGACATCTGGATACAAAGTCAGAAATGTCCCTCTTCATGTTGCTCCACCAGAATGTCTCACGTAGGTCCCGGTACATCTTCACACCTCCTGGGTGTACCGAGTACGGGGCTCCATGTGCCTCCTGCATAATCTCTCGCCTCAAAGCGTCGTCCGCAGGCACACAAACACGGTCTCTGAACCTCAGGCATCCATCCTCTGAAAGTCTGAACTCAGACTCCTAACCGGAAGCAATCCCATCTCTGATCTTACACAAACTGACATCGAGCTCCTGACTGGCCCTGATCCGGTCGATCAAGGTAGGCTGAACCTGCAACGCTGCTAACATCCCAGACCTCTCTGCACACCAGACAAAGCGCAAACGGCTCCAGACGGACCCTCCTGCTGAGCGCATCAGCAACTACATTTGCCCTACCCGGATGGTAGAGGATCTCCATATCATAATCATGTAACAACTCCAGCCACCTCCTCTGCCTCAAGTTCAACTCCTTCTGAGTGAACAAGTACTTGAGGCTCTTGTGGTCCGTATATACCTTGCACACAGCTCCATAAAGATAGTGCCTCCAAATCTTTAACGCAAAAACCACAGCAGCTAACTCCAGATCATGGGTCGGGTAATTCCTCTCATATGGCTTCAACTGACGAGAGCCATATGCAACTACCTTCCCATGCTGCATCAAAACGCACCCAAGTCCCTTATGGGACGCATCACAGAAAACCTCCAGTCCGTCAGTACTCTCTGGAAGTGTCAGAATCGGTGCAGTAGTCAACCTCTTCTTCAGCTCCTGAAAACACTGCTCACAGGCCTCGCTCCACTCAAACTTCACATCCTTCTACAGCAGACGAGTCAAAGGAATCACTAGCTTGGAGAAGCCCTTCACAAACTTACGATAATAGCCCGCTAATCCAAGGAAGCTACGAATATTTCCAACATTAGTGGGTCTGGCCCACTCTGTAATGGCTCTAATCTTCTCCGGGTCCACGGAGATACCATCCTTGGAGACCACATGACCCAAGAATACCACTGGTCCAACCAGAACTCGCACTTCTTCAGCTTGGCATACAGTTCCTTCTCCCTCAGAGTCTGGAGAACAGTCCTCAGATGCTCCTCGTGCTCCTCAGCACTCTTGGAATACACCAAGATGTCATCAATAAACACCACTATGAACTGGTCTAGAAATGGCTTGAACACCCGGTTCATCATATCCAAAAATACAGAGGGCGCATTCGTCAAACCGAATGGCATCACTAGGAACTCGTAGTGCCCATAACGAGTCCTGAAAGCGGACTTAGGCACATCGTCTGCCTTAATCCTCAGCTGGTGATAACCCGACCTCAGATCGATCTTCGAAAACACCTTAGCTCCTGCTAACTGGTCGAACAAGTCATCTATGCGCGGGAGAGGATACCTATTCTTAATGGTAACCTTATTGAGCTCCATGTAGTCAATGCACAAGCGCATGCTACCATCCTTCTTCTTAACAAATAACACTGGCGCTCCCCAGGCGACACACTCGGGCGAATGAAGCCTTTGTCCAGCAGCTCCTGCAACTGGACCTTCAACTCCTTGAGCTCAGCAGGCGCCATGCGGTATGGGGCCTTAGAAATCGGCTGAGTCTCAGGTGCGAGCTCGATCGAGAACTCCACCTTTCTGACAGGGGGAAGCCCAGGTACGTCATCCTGGAACACATCTGGGAAGTCTCTGACCACTGGTATGTCCTCCAGCTTCGCATCCTTGCGAACCTCAGGGATGTAGCACAGATATCCCTGGCATCCTTTCCTCAAATGGCGAAACGCCTGCATAGCTGAGATAACTGGCGGCGAGCACGGGAGTCCATTCCCTGCTACAGTCAAATGGGGCTGGCCCGGCTCCTCGAAGGTAACTCTCGAAGCAGCACAATCAATGTGGGCATGGGCACAGCAAGCCAATCCATGCCCAGAATCACATCAAAGGTAGTCATCTCCATGGGATGAGGTTAGCACACAGAGTCCTATCTCTGACTAACACATGACTATCTTTACAAACGGAATTCAAAAGCATAGAAGAGTCCCTAACTAATGGACTATGCACACACAACTCAACACCCAGAGGCACAACAGGCAAACCGAGCTCACCCACATACTCAGCAGAAATAAAGGAGTGGGTGGCTCCAGAGTCAAACAAGCAGAAGAAAACAGAACGAGAAGACAGCTGGAGAATACCTGTGACAACCCTGTCAGTCGATCGGCCTCTCTCTCCAGCCATCGCGTACACTCTGGCCTGGCCCTGGGGCTTCTTCTGCTCAGCCCGGCCTCGATCTCTAGACTCAGATACAGATCCCCCAGCTCTACCTCTAGAGCTACCTCCGCTCCTCTCGGCCTGAGGGCAGTCAGCGATCCTATGCTCCAAGGATCCACACTTGAAGCAAGCTCCGGACTTCCTGTAGCAGTCTGGCCTCGGTGAAACTTGCCACAGACCTGGCACTTCGGAGCGGAAGATGACGAAGACGAACCACCTCTATCTCTCGAACGGTCTCCAGGGGGTCTCCAGTAGACTACTTCTTATAAGAAGCATTGATCCCTCCTATCGCTCTCGTCGGACCTCTGCTTCCTCTTCTGGTCCTTCCCTCCAGACTAGCAGCCCCTCAAATCAGCCTCTACCAACAGGGGACATCAGCAACGTCCCTGAAGGTCTTGTGACACAGCGGCGTCACAGCAGAGCGAATATGGCTCAAGCTGCTCTCAAACTTCTGGCCTTCCTATGCTCATCAGGGCTCAGGTGCAAAATTTAGACAGACTGATGAATAACTTACAAACATACTCCTCCACGCTCATGTCCCGACCCTGGCATAGTCGGTTATACTCCAGAATGCGCTGGTCCTTATACACGTCGGGGTAGAACTGTTGTTGAACTCCCCAGTGAACTGCTCCCACGTCCAAGGCTATGGGAACTTCCCCATCACGGACCTCCACCACTCCTTAGCCACAGCCTTGAAAAGGAAGGTGGCAAAGTCGACCTTCTGCTCCTCCTAGGAGCCCATGACTCGCAGCAAGTCCTCGACCTCAATCAACCAATGACTGGCCTCTTGGGGGTCTCCTGCCCCATCGAACGACGGCGGCTTTAGCTTCATAAACTCCTGAAGCACCTTCACATTCCGGCCTCCAGCATCAGCCCCAGCTGGGCCGGGCCTGCAGCTGGTCCTCCTCCAGCTGGTCCACCCCCTGCAGCCATCGTCTGCATGAGCTGCGTCATAAACTGCTGAACAGCATCAGCAACATTTCCTGGAGCCCTTCTTGGCGGTATTCTGAAAGTCCAACAGCAAGTAGTTAGACTCAGACACTAGTACAGATGTTTCTAACTGACTGGCTAACTTAAAATCCCAGCAGATTAGAACATGGCTCTGATACCACTAAATGTAACACCCCCAAACACTAGCCTAGGAGTTAGGGGTGTCACACGCCGCGTATTATTACAAATAACGCAAGGCTCTAATAAACGAACTTTAAACAAATAATCTAACAAGGCCCAAAGCGAACACTTGTATAAAGTATAGTCAAAGTGATGTCAAAACATCCCAAAAGTTAATACAAATTCCACAAACGAAATAACAAAAGCGGAAGCTAACTTCAGATGCCCAAAGGCTGCAAGTCAAATACAAATATCCCAAAGAACAGAATAAAACAATAGCTAAACTCCTGGAGCTGAACAAAGTGACCCTCGCTGATCAATCTGCAATGTTAGATAAAGTATGGGAATGAGCAAACAACTATGCCTAGTAGATGACTAACTTCATCAACCAGCATGCTCTAAACATTTAAAGAATATTATCAAATCAGAAGGAGTCGAAAGGAATCCATAAACATGTCAGAAAACAGAAGCAGAGGTCCCTTCATCAAAGGACTAAACAGATTCAGAGACAGACAGAATTAGAAATCATAACGGGACACTAGTTGATCACAGCATACAGACAGAACGAGCAACCACTCGTAAACAGAACAGGTGGAACACCTATGAACAGAACGGGGAACATCACCCGTGAAACAGAAGGATATCTACATAGCGCTACGAGACTGCTAAACCAGCCATCCAAGGGTTCAGATACAGAGATAACTAGGTCCCAAAATAGATGCTTAAAATCAGATAAGCATATGTGCAACCATCGCACCAGAGAGCAGATAGAAAACTGAGAATTCAGAAGGGGGATCCAACCCCGCAAAAAGGAAGTCACAGAACTCAGAAGCTTGTTGAAGGCTTTTAAATCAGATAACACGTAAACATGTGCTCAAACATATATAAACAGATAGTATTTTGAAGGAGGAAACCAACGCAGCAAACGGCACTCAAAACGGAACTCAAACGAGCGAGTTATGGCGAAAACAGAGAGGGGTCCGAACTTGTGTCCTAACTTCGAAGTTCGGACAAAAGCTCAGACTCAAAACAGAGGGGAAAACCAAGATGTCCGAACTTCAAAGTTCGGACTGAAGTTCGAACAGTTTTTCAGAAAAAGTTACGTGGTGAAGTCCGAGCTTGGAAGCTCGGATTATTTCAGAAAACAGGGGTGTCCGAACTTCAAAGTTCGGACATGCCCCGAACACGAAAATACAGAAGCCAAAACATGTTGTCCGAACTTCAAAGTTCGGACTGAAGTTCGGACAGCGCGAAAAATCCAGTTTTCAGAACAAAAACAGATGCAAACAAAAGCTTCAAACAATGCCAAATTGTCACAGAAACACCAAGTTTGCAGAAAAACAACCATGGGGTTTTTACACAATTAAAACCACATTAAATCAAAGGAATCGAGCACCACAAACGCAAGACAACCCAATCACTTAACAATAGTTTAAACACCCCATGGGTGAACACACTAGCTGAATCCGCGAGCCACCTACCTCAATTACAGCAGAGATGAAACCCAAATCTGATGTAGAGTCCAAGCCAACACAGTTCCAGCAACGTAGACCAACAATGCAATTCCGAACACTGAACAACCACAATCGCAGAACAATGCCAATTCAGAAACGCAAAACTAAACCCCGAAACTGAAACTGAAATCCAGAAACTGCAACACAATCCTCACCTGAATCTGTCTACGGATTTGCAGAGCACGCCAGCAGTAGATGAATTCGATAGAGGAGTCGAGAAGAACCGCTGATTCATAATCAGATTGTAGAGGATGAATTAGAACATGAAATTCAGCACAACTGAAGAACTGAGAGGGGGCTGCTGATACTATACCTTGAACAGAACGCGAATTGCGTCGGAGAAGATGAATTCACAGCAGAGATTCAGAACCCGGACAAACACAGCAGCAGCCGACTCTTGGCAGATTGAGAAGAAAGGAAAACGTTGAAGAGGAGAGGGAGAGCGAGACGTCTGACAAACTGATCGAGGGTTAGGAATACTGAACGTGATTAACATCACAATAAGAGAAGCTTTAATATCTCTTAATTGATGAAATAAGCCCTTACCAGAAAAATAATTAACGAATGACCTCCACGCCCCTGACTTTATCCAAAGGACTTCCATGTCCTGAATTTAAAGCGAACCAACATAAAGTAAGATTGCGACGAAATAAGTTATAACGAACCCTTGGGTTATAACAATTAACCTAACTCTTTTAATCTTTAGAGTTTCCCGACTTACCATTACTTACCCCTTACATTTCAAACTTATTTACATTTGTTACTTACTTCTCACTCACTTCTAGCACTTGTTTATACATCTTAGGACATTTATATGTCACCAAACAAGTCCTAAACAACATCTAAGGACCAATACCCATCATTCCCCCATGTTTTAAGCCTTCAAAACACATACGGGTGATTTTGTGCTTGGTCCGGGACATGGTCCGGGTCTATAGTCCCGAACCCAAGCATAACTTCACTTACGGCTATTTTTCTACATTGGTCCGGGAACTGGTCCGGGTCCCTAGTGTCAGACCACTACATTTCTGAACTTTCGAGGCATTTTTCGTGTTGGTCTGGGACTTGGTCCGGCCCCTAAGTCCCAGACCCTGCTAAAAAGCTGCTAAAACTTCATTTTTCAACCCCAATTTCAACCTTAAACACACCTAATCCTTCCACAGTTATCTACATGTTTTAAACACCTTAAAACACTCCTAATCATGCTCTAATATTTGGTCCATTTCATTACACAACTCTTGCCCAATTCATGTTTAAATTACATAGATCCCGCACTTACATTCTCCAAGAACTTGCACTTATTCTCTAGTCTTCTATGCTACAGATTTTGCTCCTCATTCTTACTCACTCCTTGTTCTACACTAATGAACTTCCAATACACAACTAACATCATCTTATTCTACTCTAGTTCCCAAAGTGATTAGTTACTCAAATTTTACCTCCAAGACACCTAGTTAAACTAGGTTCTTTTCTTCTCATCAACAAACTTAAGTCATCAAATTTCTAAAGCAATTTCGACAGAGTCTCCCCTGTAATTTTAACTTTGCCCACATGCATATTTCAGCTCACATATTCAATTCTAATATACACATCAATTTAGGCAATAACACACCTCCTAATTCAAGCACCTTATACAAACTCAAACACCTAAAGCAACTTGGCTTACAAAGCCCTTTACTCATCATATACAACACTACCATAACCCAAATTCTTGTTTACTTTCACAATAGCATAAACATACTAAACTATGCAATTCTTCACACACTACAAACATCCAAAACATGTACAAAGTAACTCCATTACCTTAGAGTCTCTTGATTTCTTTTCCTTCTTTTCTCCTTACTTCCTTGTTCTTTCCTTTCTCTTTTCTTGTTCTTGTTTGCCTTGTTTCTTGAACTCAAATTTGCCAAGTGGGGATTTAATCACCAGGCTACAGCCATTTTCGTGGGGAGCATAATAAATATCAAGGAAACACTTAAGTTCTTACATGAACCCTAGATTGTAAGGAAGGGTTTAAGCCCTAAAGGAAAAAGGGTTACCTTTCAAACTTCTTATGAAGTGTTTAAGAAATAAAAAAACAAGGATTACAGCCCTTAACTTGAAGCTAAAACCGGCTGAAACAAGAAGAGCAAGAGGCTCAAAAGCTTGGAATTTTTTGTTACAAGAAGGAGCTAGAAAAGAGGGATTTTTGAAGTTCTTTTTACCTTAACCTTGCAAGGGGATGATTTGGCTTCAAATGGTCTTCTTCAAACTTCAAAAGGAGCTCCAACCATGGTGGCAAAATTCACCATTTTCGGATTTTGAAAAGAGAGAAATGATCTCCAAGGTGAGAGGAGTTCAACGGTACAAATTTTGTGAATTTTGGACTTGATTTGTGTCTTGGAGATGAAGAAGAAGGGAGAGCTTAAGGTGGGCGCTTGGAATCGCCATTGTTGCTGGGAGGAAGAAGAAGAATTCAGAATAGAGGGGGAGGAGTACGTGAGAGAGAGAGAGAGAATGGGAAGAGAGAGAAGAGTAAAGTAGTTTTTTGTGTACTTTATTACTTTTTCCCTTATTTATTTGTCTTCTAGTGCATAAGAGAGGGGGAGAAGGCTAATTAAAATCATCCACTCACACACACAAATGGGATTCCTGATTTTTATTTACAATGGGGAGGTTATTTTGGTTTATTACACTTAACACCCCACAAGTTCTAGTTTTTACACTATTAACTCATCGAGCCCCGTTTTCCGGAATTTTCACGTTTAATCAATTTTAATGTCTCTAGGCCTTCATTAACATTTAATTATATACATTTTATAATTATTACGAGTTTATTTAACCCACTTAAAGTCACATTTTCCCGGTTTCCTTGAAAAACGCGCTTTAAGATTCGTTTGTGTTTTTAATCCATTTATGGATCCGTTTTCTTTGGAAATTGTTTCTACATAATGTTTAGGCATAATTAAGCCTTAGGAACCCACCTAGGATCCTATTCAAGGTCACATAACTCCTATGGTTATGTAACACTCATTTTTACATTTTTCACTTTTTAAGCGTTTTCTCTTTTCTTTTGGTTTTATTTTCTTCATCAATATTCCTTTGGCACTATTAGGCCCTTAAATACCATATTATAATGATTTATTCACCTTATTTAAGTTTGGGGTATTTCATTAAAGAAGGGAGAAGAGCACACAACGGCTGGGCGAACGCGATCGGTCGTAAGATATGGAATAAGAACAAGGGAACGCCCGGTCGAGGCGACCGGGTGCGTAAAACAGTATAAATAAGTGACCGGTCGCCTCTGTCCGGTCACCAGAAACACGGTAAAGTATAAGCAGCGACCGGTCATATGCGACCGGTCATCTGAAACATAAGATGAGTGCGAACGGCAACCGGGCGTTTGTGACCGGTCAAAGTAACTAAAGGGGAAGTAGAAATAGTGACCGGGCGCTTGTGCCCGGCCGAATCAAGGGAGCAGGATAGAGAAACTAAGATTAGATATTTATGGGCACTTGTAAGATATTATGCGCCAGCCTGGCAAGATATGACAGGCTGGCAAGTCCAGGAAATTACTATAAATAGGGGTTCACTGATAAGTGTCCAAATGAGCATGTTTTATGGGTGTATTTCATATATTATATTAGCACTTTTCTTGCTCATTTCTCCACTTGGTTAGTTTTCCTCTAGTTTATGTTTTATTGGTTATCTTACAGATTTATTGGTTAAACATGAGGAAAACCAAGCTAGGAGCAAAGTAGACGAAGAGACGAACGCATAGGCGCAAACGGATATTAAATCGGAGCTGAAACGAATATTTTAGGAGCAAACTAATTTCGTCCGAACCACTGTCCGAAACATCGACCTGTCCGAACCAGACTGGTCCGGACACGTCAAAATCTGCACCTGTCCGTGGAAAAAAGGCAGGACAGCAACCAAGGACATGTTATGTCCTCCCAAAAAAGGTAGGACAGCAAACAAGGACATGTTATGTCCGATGAAAAATGGCCGGACAAGAAAGAAATGTCCATGGCTGTCCGTGGATATTTGGCCGGACAGAAAACAGAGAGCATGCCCTGTCCGTGGATATTTGGCCAGACAAGAGATAGAGACGTCCGCCCATTTATGCAAGGACACAAACAAGCACGCGTCTAAATGCAACAGAGATCCGGAAAAATTGACGCGCCGACCGTCTTCCTCATTTTTCTTGCGCGCGCCTACAAACATATCTATCTACCCATCAGCAATATCAGGCGCCGCCGCACTCCTTAAATTCCTCACGCGTGCTCCAGCCTGTCTCCAACCTTCTCCTATGCTTCTATAAAAACCCACGCTCCTTTAATCTTCTTGAATCATCCCTTCGAAAATCCAAAGTTCATCATACACGGGAGATTGAAGAAAACAGACAATCGACCACAACACAAACCACACCTACGATCCATTCCATCCTCTTATCCCCCACTTCTCCATTTTATTTTTATTCTTCATTCCACCACTCAGCAGAAGCAGGATAAGAAGAAGAGAAGAGAAGCAGCTGGAGCAAGAGCGAGCCGCACTCCCGTCTCCTCCTGCAGTCTCCAAAATAATGGCTACTTCTATCTTTATTTTATTTTCATTCCTGTTAATGTCCGAGTAAACTTATTTTTGTGCTTAGGATGGGTGTTAACCCCAAATAATTCAGACTTATTTATAATACCGAGTTTGCTTATACATATTGGTTTTGTCACTCTAAATTATTAAATACTTAAGAACTGATCATTTTTACGCATTTACGGTTTCTCTTATTTCAATGATTTTGTAAATTTGAGAATAGACCACAAAGAGAGACAAACGTTAGATATTATCTCCTTGATTAGCAGATAAAATCCATCGCTGTTATTAAAAGAATTCTTGCTTAATGCTAATTAATGATTTTAGACTTTTTCTGATTGTAAAAAGTCTATTGAATTAATTAAGAGTTGTCCTTATCTATGATTTAGGAAGGCCACAAGATAAATTCTTAAACAGACAAATAGAGCAAATTAGGATTATAATTAATGTCTGAAATATACTTGGGCGATTCCACCTTCCTTAGTACACTTTCCATCCATTCAATACACTACAGTTTTATTTAAGCTTTTAATTATTTTTATTTTCCCAACACCAAGATTGCCACTGGCTAAACCCCCAATTTACATTTTATGCACTTTATCTTCTTGTACATTTACTAACTCGATAATTAATTAGATAGTTGTGAAGTCTCTGTGGATACGACCTTGTTGTACTACAATGATTGGGTTCACTGCTCATAAGTAGCAAGATAGTTTAACTACTATTTTACTCAACATTCATCCCCCCCCCCCCCCCGTGGAATGGATACGCGATCAAAACTTAAAGAACCTCTCTATTTTCATTGTTGCTCTCTGTCGTTGCGAATTCTCCCCTTCCAACTCCAATTTCCCCGGTAACAAGGTAATTCGATTAGATCTGAGGATGTAGGCTATTGAACGATTAGAGGTTAGGAAGCGAGCCATCCGGAGTTAGGAAATTTACCTTTTCAGATGCACTTGCCTATTCCTTGCATTTATTTGTATACTTTGTTATATAGTTTTTGCACAACACCTAACTCAGGGGGGGATCCTTATTAGGGAAAACCCTCTTCGAAAGTTAGAGTTTTCAAACTGAACTTAGTTTATTAAAACACTTAGCTAGATTGTTTTTCTATCTCTATCAGATTGGTTGCCATCATCAAAATGGGGGAAATTGTTAAGTCAAGTTCCTCAAGGTTTTGGTGATAGCAAACTGCCCTTGTGGTTTAATGTGTTTATTTAAGTGTTTCTTCAAATAAGGATTATTAGGATCGCTTGTATGCAAGGTTACAAGCGGGCTCTATTGGTTTGACTAGTGCCCAACAGTTGGGCACCAGTCCATGATCGCTCAGAGCGAGGCTCGACGACAGCCGACAAGAACACTCACTTAGAATTAAAGCCAAAAGAAATGTTAAAGTCAGTCACACTCTTTAGCATGCTTCACAACGTCAACCTACACAATTCGATCTTCTAAGATCAAAAGTTAAGACGCATGGGAGACAAAGAAGGAAGAAGACAAATGACAGTACAGAAAAGCAGCTGTCGTTTTCTACATTTTCTATTTTGTCTTCAACTGCATCATTCCTGTCAGTGGTCCAAACTGGCGCGACAGAGGCTAAGCCCCTTAGAAGCCTGGACTTTAGAGAACTCAACAACAAGCTATGGTATCCACTAATGAGAGCATACCAACATTGTCTATAAGGATAAACCAGCTTCAACCGAAGCAGGTGTGCATTAAGGCCAAACTGCTGAAACTGGGAAAAAAAATTCTAGAGAGCTTAGGCTTGTAAACTTAGAGTTTCAGTTGTCCTTTGAGTCTATTCAGTCCTGTAACAGAGCGGTAGAAGTGAGTGAGTGAAACTAAAACACTTTGTGTAAGTGTCAACAAGGGGTTGCCAGGGCTAGTCGGGGAGCAGTCGGTGGACTGCTGGGAGACTAGAGACCGAAAGGGTTTGGTATGGCTATAAAGGGCTTGTGAAGTCCTAAAATTTCCCAAGTCCATACGTTGGGCGAGAGAGGGTTAAGTGAATTGCTAGGGTGTAATCCTCAATCGAATAGAGTTTCCGGTTTGAAGTACCTAAGTCTTCTACCTCGAAAGTGATCCGGGGCTATAACACCACAAGACACATCCACTACCTATCAAGATGAGTCGAGAAGTACTAATCAACCAACAAGTGGTATCAGTATGGCAGGTATTGAGTTCTTCTGAAGAGTTAACCAGTCCTGAAGAAGATCAACGATGTACTCCAGCATGCTAGCTACTGAAGAAGCCACAACTCCAGATCGACCACCACTTTTCAATGATGAAAATTACACCCACTGGAAGAACAAGATGGAGTTTCACATCAAAATCCGAAGATCCGAGAATCTGGCGAGTAATAAGTGTTGGAGACTACACTTACATAGATGCTCAAGGTAATCCTCTCTCCATCAACATCAAGTGAAAATAAGTTATAGGGATTAATGAAAGATATAGTTCTTCAGTCTTATATTATTAAAAGAATAATAGAACTACCTTTTGGGTATCTTAGTGTTTACTCAGTTTTATACTGAAGATTTATCTTTGTGTGGTGTTTGTATGTGTTTGACCTTGCTGCAGATTATAGGGCCTTTAAGAGCATAGGTCCAGAGGAAATTTCTCACTTTCATCACTTTTGTTTTGGATTCAAAATGTATAAGTATTTACTCCTTTTAGCACTTCTTCTGGATGTTTATATTTGGCCATTGGTTACGAGTGTGTGTACTCTCCTTAATCTTTTATATAATGGAATCTTGGTGTGGATTTCCTTGTTTCTCATTCTCTAAACAGGTTTTGAAAATCCCGGTTAGGAATGTAAGTTTTTAGCAAAGGTTATGCCGATATCTCGCGAGAATTTAAGGTCTTTGGTTTTTGTTAATCTAAATAAGCAAATGTTTTCCCACAGCCTTAGAACTTGTGGAAGAGTGTGGTGGTGACAGTAAAAGTTTTATGACTTCCGTTGCTTAATAAAATGATTCAAAGATAATTAGAGGGTAAGAAATTGGGGTGTTACAGTGTCGAATAAGGATGTTCCTAAAGGTTCACAGAAGTTTGAGCTTGAGGACTCAGATGAGGATGTTGATCTCGGCGGTGGGTCGCAAATCCCTAAGAGGAGTAGTGGTAGGAGGAGGGCCGGAACTCACTCTAAACCATCATCATCTACCTCTCAATCCTCCAAGCAAGCAAATGATATCCTCAAGCTTGAGTCGAAGCTGGTTGACTACCCGGTGTGTTACATGCCAGTGAGTTCATGGATACTTTTGGGGAGGAAAGAAATCTTGACAAGGTCTTGGATGGTAGCACTAGTGGCATAGTGTCAAAGGGGGCAGGATCATTTGGCAGTCATTGGTGTTCTTCTTCCTGCTTTTGATGTTGTTGGTTGCTTTGACCCTTTCTCTTTTCCCTTTTGTTGATTTCACATTTTAGGTTCTCGGTCCCTTTCTGTTTAGATATGTTGAGGCACAAGGCTGCTCAGTCTGTCCTTAGGTTATGGGTTGATGTTTGGATAGTGAGCTGTAGCAGCTTGATGCCGGTTGCGCAGGTTCTAATGCATCATAGACTGCTCTTTTGGTCGAGATTGGTGTGGTGTTGTGTCATGGTTATCCTGGGTTCTGAATTAATGATTTACTCTATCTTACGAAGAAAAATAAATAAATGCATTTACAGGTAATTGCAAGAGTGTGAATGTAACAAAATATAAAATCAATGGCTGCAAAAAAAAAATACATATAGGTAATTGCAAAGAGTGTGAATGTAACACATATAAAATCAATGGTCACAATGAAATTACATGTAGGTACTTGCCGACAAACTGAAAATCCGTAGGTGATACCTAACGGGGCAAAATCCCTTAATAATTGGTGGTGAATCATACCTTCTAGGTAATTGACGATAGCAGGCGGACCCACATGGGGTCCAATGCCGGACCCCATAGCATTTTATAAATTTAAAAATTTAACCTAGTATATGTATAATAAAATGACATATTGACAAGTAGTGATAATGGTGCATACGTTAAAACTAGCAATCTGGGGGTCTAGAGTTTGAATCCTCCTTGACACTTGGTTTCATTTTAAAAAAAGCTTCAAACAGACCAGCCCAATAATAATTAGAAAAAGGCCTATATATGTGACCCCATAGGATTTATCCTCTGGGTCGCTGGACGATAGAAGATAATTTCTTTTTGTAATTATCGACGAATATCACTATTTATTGTGTTTATGATAATTACCGACAGATGTTGATTTCACTTGGTAATTGTCGATGGATCTGAATTATCTGCCGGTAAATTAGCGACAAGGATTATGCTAAGGAATCTAGATCTATCGGTATTTCATCGGTAAAATTGATTGTTGATGAAATTGTTTACTTTACTAATAGATTAAGCATTCACCAATATTAAGTTTCCTAAAAGTGAATTTGGTTCATGGGTTGTTTTGGATCGATTGTGGGTTTGAGAAATTTAGGTCATGTTTTTGTATTAGTTAGGATAATTTTCGTTTGAATTAGGTTACTTGTTTATCATATCTAGGTTTAGTCCTAATCAGAATTCAAGTTATTATGGTTCAAGTAAATTCAATTTGGTTAGTTTTCAGTTTGACTTATTTTTCCGATCAATTTGGTTTGAATCAGAATGTTTGTGCTTCGGGTTTTATGTCAAATCGTCTTACTGGTCATATTGTGGGTTCAGATCAGATTAGTTTAGTATAACTTTTCAATCAGGTTACTTCACCAGGTTACATAAAACAATTTGATAGTCTCATGTTTAACGGTTGATTTTGATATCCTATTTTCTTTTATGATTGTTTTCTTGGAGAACACGATATTGCATCTCTATCCTTTGTGTGTTATCAGGATACATCATACGTGGATACTCCTCATTGGGAAATTCAAAAGCAAGCACTAGTGTGATATACAACACTACAGAAGTTGGTATTAATAGGGCTTGAAAAGATCTCTCATTTCAGGTGTACAACAGGATACCAAGTAACCCCTATGAAGAAATTAATCTATTTCAGGACATGTCAACATGTATTGGAGCTTGTTGTCCCATTAGATAGCTTGTGCATATGCTCTGAAATGGCTCAAGAAGACTTGGATCTTGTTTTTTAATATCACCTTGTTGTGGGGGAGGGGGGTTTGTTCCTTTCAATAATAAAGTGTCTAATATGTATTCAAGTGTTATTAAAAAACTAATAGAAGTGCGGGAATTGAACCTTGTGCCTCTCGCAAGCAAAGCGAGCGCTCTACCATATGAGCTATACCCCATTGATGAATATCTTCTTACTAAGTCATATTTTGGGTGCAAATCTGATTGGTTTGATATAACTTCTCACATTCATGTTACTCCACCAGGTTTACATAGAACAAATTTGACAATCTCATGCTTGACGGTTGATTTTAATATCCTATTTTCTTTTATGATTGTTTTTCGGGATAACACGAGATTGAATCTCTATCCTTTGTGTTATCAGGATACACTGATACCCTCATTGAGAGGATTGCAAAAGCTAGTTCTAGTATGATATACAACACTATAGAAGTTGGTATTAATAGGGCTTGGAAAGATCTCTCATTTCAAGTGTGCACAAGATATCGAGTAAGTGGTGAAATTAGTCGGTTGCAGGACATGTCAGCATGCATTGGAGCTTGTTGTCCCAGTGGATTGCCTCTTCATATGCTCTAAAATGGCTCAAGAAGATTCCAAGATTCTGTTAGAAGTGATCTATTCGGTTTGGTCTTCCTTAGGAGCAAGTAGCCAGATCTTGTTTTTGGATAGCGCCTTGTTGTGGGGAGGGGGATTTGTTACATTCAATAATAAAGTGTATGATATGTACCCTCTTGCTGATATATGAAGCAGGGTTGAAAAACACGGTACGGTAGTTCCGTACAGACTACTAAGAATACGTAATACGGAAGTATCCATACAGATAAAACGGGGAACAAGTACGGATGAAATATTAATATTTAAATTGTAAAAAACTTATAATAAATATTTATAAGTATGAAATATGTTCCACTTTGTACATAATATTTGTATTTGGTTATTAATATCTTCAAATTGTGTATATTTATACATTATAAATTTATCACATTTTTAAACCAAAAGAACTCTGTAGAAGTTTTGTGAGTGATAAAAGATAAGTTACATAAGTGAATTTTAAGAAAAAGTCACACTATTACTAAATAGAAAAAAAAGAACAAAAAATAGTAGGATAGAAAAGTTATTGGTATAATTATAATTTTTCCTTCACAAATATTCAATTTATAGCTAATGGTGGTGAAGCTTATATCATCATGTTACTAAAGTAAAAAGATCAACGCTATTATCATTTAGGGATTTAATATAAACTATTAGTTTTCCGTTTCATACCGTCAAATCGTTGTCATCAATAGTATATACCGTATTCTTAAAAACTATGGTAAATACGGAAATACAGATGATTATACGGCCATACGATAATAAGAGACAGGGTGTTTGATGAGACGGATTTCATACGACCATGTCAATACATTCCATTGCAAAAACGGGTGATACGCCGTATAAATGGCCTTATCGTACAGTTTTTTTACAACCATAATATGAAGTTTCAAGTATTATTAAAAAAATATTAAAAAATATAATGGAGGTGCAAGGAATCGAACCTCGTGCCTCTCGCATGCAAGGCGAGCACTCTACCATATGAGCTACACCCCCATTAATGAAAATCTTCTTACTGGGTCATATTTTGGGTTCAGATCTGATTGGTTTGGTATAACTTTTCACATTCATGTTACTTCACCAGGTTTTCATAAAATAAATTTGACAGTCTCATGCTTGACGGTTGACTTTAATATCCTATTTTCTTTTATGATTGTTTTTGGGGATAACACGAGATTGAATCTTTATCCTTTGTGTTATCAGGATACGTGGATACCAATCATTGGGAGGATTTGCAAAAGCTAGTACTAGTGTGATAAAGAACACTATAAAATTTGGTATTAATTGGGCTTGGAAAGATCTCACATTTCAAGTGTGAAACAGGATACCGAGTAACACCCTTGTGGTGAAATTAGTCTGTTTCAGGACATGTCATCATGCATTGGAGCTTGTTGTCCCAATGGATTGCCTTTGCATATGCTCTGAAACGGCTCAAGAAGATTCCAAGATTCTGTTAGAAGTGATCTGTTCGGTTTGGTCTTCCTTAGGAGCAGTAGCCTGATCTGTTTTTGGATAACACCTTGTTGTGGAGAGGGAAATTTGTCCCTTTCAATAACAAAGTGACTAATATGTACTCTCTTGCTGACAAGGTTGTAGAAAATGGTACAGTAGTTCAATACGGACTACTGAGAATACGTAATACGGAAGTATCCATACGGATAAAACGGGGGAACAAGTACGGATGAAACATTATATTTAAATCGTAAAAAACTTATAATAAATAAGTATAAGTATGTAATATGTTCCACTTTGTACATAATATTTGTATTTTGTTATTAATATCTTCAAATTCTATATTTATATATTATAAATTTATCTCATTTTTAAACCATAAGAATTCTGTAGCAAGTTTTTGTGTGATATAAGATAAGTTACATAAGTGAATTTTAAGAAAAAGTCACACTATTACTCAGTAGAAAAAAAAGAACAAAAAATAGTATGATAGAAAAGTTATTGGTATAACTGTAATTTTTCCTTCACAAATATTCAATTTATAGCTAATGGTGGTGAAGCTTATATATCATCATTGTTACTAAAGTAAAAGGTCAACTCTATTTTCATTTAAGGATTTAATATAAACAATTAGTTTTCAGTTTCTTACTGTCAAATCGTTGTCATCAATAGCATATACTGTATTCTTAAAAAATATGGTAAATACGGAAATACAGTTGATTATACGGCCATACGCTACAAAGAGACGGGGTGTTTGATGAGACGGATTTCATACGGCCGTGTCAATACGTTTCATTGCAAAAACGGGCGATAAGCCGTATAAACGCCCGTACCGTACCGTTTTTTACAACCATAATATGAAGTTTCAAGTGTTATTAAAAAAATATAATGGAGGTGCGGGGAATCAAACCTTGTGCATTTTGCATGCAAAGCGAGCGCTCTACCATATGAGCTACACCCCCATTGATGAAAATTTTCTTACTGGGTCATATTTTGGGTTCAGCTCTGATTGGTTTTGTATAACTTTTCACATTCATGTTACTTCACCAGGTTTACATAAAACAAATTTGACAGTCTCATGCTTGACGGTTGACTTTAACATCCTATTTTCTTTTATGATTGTTTTCGGGATAACACGAGATTGAATCTTTATCCTTTTCGTTATCAGGATACGTGGATACCCCTCATTGGGAGGATTGCAAAAGCTAGTACTAGTGTGATATACAACACTATAGAAGTTGGTATTAATAGGGCTTGGAAAGATCTCTCATTTAAAGAGTGCAACAGGATACCGAGTAACACCCTTATGGTGAAATTAGTCTGTTTCAGGACATGTCAGCATGCATTGGAGCTTATTGTCCGAGTGGATTGCCTCTGCATATGCTCTGAAATGGCTCAAGAGATTCCAAGATTCTGTTGGAAGTGATTTGTTCGGTTTGTTCTTCCTTTGGAGCAGTAGCCTGATCTTGTTTTGGATAGCACCTTGTTGTGGAGAGGCAAGTTTGTCCCTTTCAATAACAAAGTGACTAATATGTACTCTCTTGCTAACAAGGTTGTAGAAAATGGTACGGTAGTTCAATACGGACTACTAAGAATACGTAATACGGACGTATCCATACGGATAAAACGGGGAGCAAGTACGGATGAAACATTAATATTTAAATCGTAAAAAACATATAATAAAATTTATAAGTCTGTAATATGTTCCACTTTGTACATAATATTTGTATTTTGTTATTAATATCTTCAAATTATATATTTATATAATATAAATTTTTCGCATTTTTAACCATAAGAATTTTGTAGCAAGTTTTGTTGAGTGATATAAGATAAGTTACATAAGTGAATTTTAAGAAAAGTCACACTATTACTCAGTAGAAAAAAAAAGAACAAGATATAGTATGATAGAAAAGTTATTGGTATAACTGTAATTTTTCCTTCACAAATATTCAATTTATAGCTAATGGTGGTGAAGCTTATATCATCATTTTTACTAATGTAAATAGGTCAACGCTATTTTCATTTAGGGATTTAATATAAACAATTAGTTTTTAGTTTCTTACTGTCAAATCGTTGTCATCAATAGTATATACCATATTCTTAAAAAATATGGTAAATACGGTTGATTATACGGCCATACGCTACAAAGGGGTGGTGTTTGATGAGACGGATTTCATATGGCCGTGTCAATACGTTCCATTGCAAACACGGCCGATACGCCGTAAAAACGTCCGTACCGTACCATTTTTTACAACCATAATATGAAGTTTCAAGTGTCTTAAAAAAATATAATGGAGGTGCGGGGAATAAAACCCCATGCCTCTCGCATGCAAAGCGAGCGCTCTACCATATGAGCTACACCCCCATTGATGAAAATTTCTTATTGGGTCATATTTTGGGTTCAGCTCTGATTGGTTTGGTATAACTTTTCACATTCATGTTACTTGACCTGGTTTACATAAAACAAATTTGACAGTCTCATGCTTGATGGTTGACTTTAACATCCTATTTTCTTTTATGATTGTTTTTCTGGATAACACGAGATAAAATCTTTATCCTTTGTGTTATCAGGATACGTGGATACCCCTCATTGGGAGGATTGCAAAAGCTAGTACTAGTGTGATATACAACACTATAGAAGTTGGTATTAATAGGGCTTGGAAAGATCTCTCATTTTATGTGTGCAACAGGACACCGAGTAACACCCTTGTGGTGAAATTAGTCTGTTTCAGGACATTTCAGCATGCAATGGAGCTTATTGTCCCAGTGGATTGCCTCTGCATATGATCTGAAATGGCTCAAAAAGATTCCAAGATTCTATTAGAAGTGATTTGTTCGGTTTGTTCGTCCTTAGGAGCAGTAGCCTGATCTTGTTTTTGGATAGCACCTTGTTGTGGGGAGGGGAGTTTGTTCCTTTCAATAACAAAGTGACTAATATGTACTCTCTTGCTGTCAAGGTTGTAGAAAACAGTATGGTAGTTCAGTACGAACTACTGAGATACATAATACGGAAGTATCCATACAGAAAACGGGGGAACAAGTACGGATTAAATATTATTATTTAAATCGTAAAAATCTTATAATAAACATTCATAAGTATGTAATATGTTCCGCTTTGTACATAATATTTTTATTTTGTTATTAATAACTTCAATTGTATATTTATATATTATAAATTTATCACATTTTTAAACCATAAGAATTTTGTAGCAAGTTTTGATGAGTGATATAAGATAAGTTACATAAGTTAATTTTTTAAAAAAAATCACACTATTACTCAGGAAAAAAAAAAAGAACAAAAAATAGTATGATAGAAAAGTTATTGGTATAACTGAAATTTTTCCTTCACAAATATTAAATTTATAGCTAATGGTGGTGAAGCTTATATCATCATTGTAACTAGTAAAAAAGGTCAACTCTATTTTCAATTAAGGATTTAATATAAACAATTAGTTTTCAGTTTCTTACTGTCAAATCGTTGTCATCAATAGTATATACCGTATTCTTAAAAAATATGGTAAATACGGAAATACAGTTGATTATACGGCCATACGCTACAAAGAGACTGGGTGTTTGATGAGACGGATTTCATACGGCCGTGTCAATACGTTCCATTGCTAAAACGGGTGATACGCCGTATAAACGGTACGGTAGTTCAGTACGAACTACTGAGAATACGTAATACGGAAGTATCCATACGGACAAAACGGGGAACTTGTACGGATGAAATATTAATATTTAAATCTTAAAAAACTTATAATAAACATTCATAAGTATGTAATATGTTCCACTTTGTACATAATATTTTTATTTTGTTATTAATAACTTCAAATTGTATATTTATATATTTTAAATTTATCACATTTTTAAACCATAAGAATTTTGTAGCAAGTTTTGTTGAGTGATATAAGATAAGTTACAAAAGTGAATTTTAAAAAAAGTCACACTATTACTCAGTGGAAAAAAAAGAACAAAAAATAGTATGATAGAAAAGTTATTGTATAACTGTAATTTTCCTTCACAAATATTCAATTATAGCTAATGGTGGTGAAGCTTATATCATCATTGTTACTAAAGTAAAAAGCTCAACACTATTTTCATTTAGGGATTTAATATAAACTATTAGTTTTCCGTTTCATACCGTCAAATCGTTGTCATCAATAGTATATACTGTATTCTTAAAAACTATGGTAAATACGGAAATACAGATGATTATACGGCATACAACAATAAGAGACGGGGTGTTTGATGAGACGGATTTCATACGGCAATGTCAATACATTCCGTTGTAAAACGGGCGATACGCCGTATAAATGGCCTTATCGTACAGTTTTTTACAACCATAATATGAAGTTTCAAGTATTATTTAAAAAATATTAAAAAATATGATGGAGGTGCAAGGAATCAAACCCCGCGCCTCTCGCATGCAAAGCGAGCACTCTACCATATGAGCTAACCCCCATTAATGAAAATCTCTTACTGGGTCATATTTTGGGTTCAGATCTGATTGGTTTGATATAACTTTTCACATTCATGTTACTTCACCAGGTTTTCATAAAAACAAATTTGACAGTCTCATGATGAGTTGATTAAATTATTTTCTTTATGATTGTTTTTGGGGATAACACGAGATTGAATCTTTATCCTTTGTGTTATCAGGATACGGGATACCCATCATGGGAGATTGCAAAAGCTAGCGTAATAGTGTGATAAAGAACACTATAAAAATTTGGTATTAATAGGGCTTGGAAGATCCTCATTTCAAGGTGTGAAACAGGATACCGAGTAACACCCTTGTGGTGAAATTAGTCTGTTTCAGGACATGTCATCATGCATTGGAGCTTGTTGTCCCAATGGATTGCCTTTGCATATGCTCTGAAATGGCTCAAGAAGATTCCAAGATTCTGTTAGAAGTGATTTGTTCGGTTTGGTCTTCCTTAGGAGCAGTAGCCTGATCTTGTTTTTGGATAACACCTTGTTGTGGAGAGGGAAATTTGTCCCTTTCAATAACAAAGTGACTAATATGTACTCTCTTGCTAACAAGGTTGTAGAAAATAGTACGGTAGTTCAATACGGACTACTGAGAATACGTAATACGGAAGTATCCATACGGATAAAACGGGGAACAAGTACGGATGAAACATTAATATTTAAATCGTAAAAAACTTATAATAAATAAGTATAAGTATGTAATATGTTCCACTTTGTACATAATATTTGTATTTTGTTATTAATATCTTCAAATTCTATATTTATATATTATAAATTTATCTCATTTTTAAACCATAAGAATTCTGTAGCAAGTTTTGTTGTGTGATATAAGATAAGTTACATAAGTGACTAATATGTACTCTCTTGTTGTCAAGGTTGTAGAAAACGGTATGGTAGTTCAGTACGAACTACTGAGAATACGTAATACGTAAGTATCCATACGGACAAAATGGGGAACAAGTACGGATTAAATATTAATATTTAAATCGTAAAAAACTTATAATAAACATTCATAAGTATGTAATATGTTCCACTTTGTACATAATATTTTTATTGTTATTAATAACTTCAAATTGTATATTTATATATTATAAATTTATCACATTTTAAACCATAAGAATTTTGTAGCAAGTTTTGATGAGTGATATAAGATAAGTTACATATGTTAATTTTTTTAAAAAATCACACCATTACTCAGTAGGAAAAAAAGAACAAAAAATAGTATGATAGAAAAGTTATTGGTATAACTGAAATTTTTCCTTCACAAATATTCAATTTATAGCTAATGGTGGTGAAGCTTATATCATCATTGTTACTAAAGTAAAAAGGTCAACTCTATTTTCAATTAAGGATTTAATATAAACAATTAGTTTTCAGTTTCTTACTGTCAAATCGTTGTCATCAATAGTATATACCGTATTCTTAAAAAATATGGTAAATACGAAAATACAGTTGATTATACGGTCATACGCTACAAAGAGACTGGGGGTTTGATGAGACGGATTTCATACGGCCGTGTCAATACGTTCCATTGCTAAAACGGGTGATACGCCGTATAAACGGTACGGTAGTTCAGTACGAACTACTGAGAATACGTAATACGGAAGTATCCATACAGACAAAACGGGGAACAAGTACGGATGAAAGATTAATATTTAAATCTTAAAAAACTTATAATAAATAAGTATAAGTATGTAATATGTTCCACTTTGTACATAATATTTGTATTTTGTTATTAATATCTTCAAATTCTGTATTTATATATTATAAATTTTTCACATTTTTAAACCATAAGAATTTTGTAGCAAGTTTTGTTGAGTGATATAAGATAAGTTACAAAAGTGAATTTTAAAAAAAAGTCACACTATTACTTAGTAGAAAAAAAAAACAAAAATAGTATGATAGAAAACTTATTGGTATAACTGTAATATTTCCTTCACAAATATTCAATTTATAGCTAATGGTGGTGAAGCTTATATCATCATTGTTACTAAAGTAAAATGGTCAACACTATTTTCATTTAGGGATTTAATATAAACAATTAGTTTTCAGTTTCTTACTGTCAAATCGTGTCATCAATAGTATATACCGTATTCTTAAAAAAATGGTAAATACGGAAATACAGTTGATTATACGGCCATACGCTACAAAGAGATGGGGTGTTTGATGAGACGGAGTTTCAAGTTTTATTAAAAAAATATATGGAGGTGCGGGGAATCGAACCCCGTGCCTCTCGCATGCAAAGCGAGCGCTCTACCATATGAGCTACACCCCCATTGATGAAAATTTTCTTACTGGGTCATATTTGGGGTTCAGCTCTGATTGGTTTGGTATAACTTTTCACATTCATGTTACTTCACCTGGTTTACATAAAACAAATTTGACAGTCTCAAGCTTGATGGTTGACTTTAACATCCTATTTTCTTTTAAGATTGTTTTTCGGGATAACACGAGATTGAATCTTTATCCTTTGTGTTATCAGGATACGTGGATACCCCTCATTGGGAGGATTGCAAAAGCTAGTACTAGTGTGATATACAACACTATAGAAGTTGGTATTAATAGGGCGTGGAAAGATCTCTCATTTCAAGTGTGCAACAGGATACCGAGTAACACCCTTGTGTTGAAATTAGTCTGTTTCAGGACATGTCAGCATGCATTGGAGCTTGTTGTCCCAGTGGATTGCCTCTGCATATGCTCTGAAATGGCTCAAGAAGATTCCAAGATTTTGTTAGAAGTGATTTGTTTGGTTTGGTCTTCCTTAGGAGCAGTAGCCAGATCTTGTTTTTGGATAGCACCTTGTTGTGGAGTGGGTAGTTTGTCCCTTCAAGGTTGTAGAAAATAGTACGGTAGTTCAATACGGACTACTGAGAATACGTAATATGGAAGTATCCATACGGATAAAACGAGGAACAAGTACGGATGAAATATTACTATTTAAATCGTAAAAAACTTATAATAAATATTTATAAGTATGTAATATGTTCAACTTTGTACATAATATTTGTATTTTGTTATTAATTTCTTCAAATTGTATATTTTATATATTATAAATTAATCACATTTTAAACCATAAGAATTTGTAGCAAGTTTTGTTGAGTGATATAAGATAAGTTACATAAGTGAATTTTAAGAAAAAGTCACACTATTACTAAGTAGAAAAAAAAGAACAAAAAATAGTAGGATAGAAAAGTTATTGGTATAATGGTAGTTTTTCCATCACAAATATTCAATTTATAGCTAATGGTGGTGGAGCTTGTTATGCCCAAGTTTTTTTATTTATTTCATTTCATATATAATTCGCAAAGAGAGCTTTATGCTATTCTCATCTTAATTTAGTGGAGTTATATCATATGTGTCATATCATTCCAAGCTAATAGGAAGGAGGGTCAAATAGGTCCTTTTTAGTTTTGTTTATTATGTAATGACTTAGGAATTATTTCCTCTTTTACTAATTCCTAACTCCTCTTTCTTACTTTCTATTTTTATTCCTCCTTCCTTCACTTCCTTTCTCGTTCATTCTTTCGCTTAGCATCACGAACTGTTGCTTTGCTAACCTCTCTTCTTTTTTTCTCCTCTTCTTCTCCTTCTCTCTGCAAATTGATAGTTTCAATGCTCTGGTTTCGTTGCTGCTATTCCGAGTCCGTCAATTTCGAGTGCGGGGATTCCGAGTTTGGGATGTTTTTCTTCTTCCAAGTCCCTTGCTCATCCTTCCGGTGTTGGTTCTCTTTGATTGGTTCAAGTGATTGTGGTTTCGAATGGAGATTCGAGTAGAGATTGTTGTTGGGTCCGCAGAGAGTGTGTTGTGTCGGATGTGAGGTAGGTGGTGAATGGATTCGGGTGTGTGTGTGTTCAACCACGGGGATTTCCAGTATCGTTTATTTTCCGTATATGTTTATTTATTTGATCTCTGATTTGTGATGATTTCGGTGTGTCTTTGATTTGTGTTTTTGATGTTTTAAACCCCATGGAAATGTGCTTTCGAATCGCTATTTTGGTATGATAAGCTATGGGTAATTGGTGTGTGGGTTATGCCATTCTTTTGGCATGAGTTCGCTTCTGTTTTCTACAGTTTTTACAGTGTCTGGACGCGTGTAAGTCCGGACGTGGCCTCGGACGCCTTTATTTTGCTGAGCTATGTGTGTTGTCCGGACGGGGCGCGAGGATGTCTCTGTGTTTGCAGTTTGACTTGTGTCCGAACTTGCAAGCCTGGACATAAGTTCGGACACCCGCGTAGGTTTTTCTTGGAGTTTGTCCGGACATGTAAATCGGGACAGATGTCCGGACATCTGTGTTTTTTGTCCTCGGCGTGTGTCCAAACATGCAAGGTCGGACGCATGTCCGGACACGTGTCTGTTTTTGCATAACTTTTGCGTTTTAGCTCCGTTTTGACCGTCGTTCGCGGAGTTGTGTTCCTCTTGCTGAGTACTATTTGTTTTGACGTGTTTTGGCCTATGATTATGAATGCTATGCTTTAAAGGTCTTCATTAAGTTTTTGATCTTTGTCTTGCTCTAAAGGAGCGTTTGAGCCTCTATCTTCTGTCTGGCTTTCGTATGTGTTGGTCGTTATACGACTTCTGTTCTGTTAAGACTTCCGATCTATTTAATAAGCTTTATTTTTCTGGAATTTTTGGTTATAAGCTTCTGCTCTGTTTTGCAAAGCTTCTGTTTTGGGACCTAGATGTTTAGCTTTTGAGCCTTGGATAGTCGGGTCTGGCTGTCCCGTAGCATGCTGCGCAGGAATTCCTTTTGTTTGTTCCTCGGGTTCCCTTCTGTTCTGTCTCTCAGGGTCCCTTGGATGTTTAGTGACTGACGGGTCCATAGCTGTCTCTACGGCTTCTGTGTGGGATCTTCAGATCCATAGGGCCATAGCATTGCCCTTCTGATGTGTCAGCTGGTGTCTAGGGTCCCGCCTCTGTTTTGTTAAGCACTCTGTTCTAAACCTCTTGGTATGTGATTTACTCTGCTCTATATTATGACTTCTGTTTAGTTTGCTCAGCTTTAGTCTTCCTTCTCTGATTTGACAAGCTTCTGCTTCTGTTCTGATCTGTCTCTCTTCTAATTTGGAAAAACTTCAACCTCTGTCTGGTTTTTGCTTCGGCTTCTGGTTTGTTCTGCTAAGCTTATGTATATGTATGTTCAGTATATGTTTGTAGCATGCTTAGCTGATGAAGTTTATCACCTGCTGAGCTATAGTTTGGCTCACCTCTAATTCCGTCTGATTTGCAGGGTTAAGTTTCCTTTGAAGACTCCGCTCTGCTTTCTACTTCATCTTTTGTTTTGTATTTGTAATTGTGGCTTGAGGCTCCTTCTGTAATTTGCTTCCATTTTGTAAACTGATTTTGCTTCCGCTCAGTATGTATAATGTACGCTTGAGTTGTAATCATTATTCAGTTAATAAAGTGTACCTTACATCTGCTTTGGGTTTCGTGAGTGTAGCCTTGCATATCTTAGGTAGTGAGCGTGTGGCGTGTAACGTCCCTAACTCCTATGGTGGTTTTAGGGTTGTTACAGAGCTTATATCATCATTTTTTCAAAAGTAAAACCTTTATATAAGATCAATGCTATTTTCATTTAGGGATTTAATATAAACAATTAGTTTTCAGTTTTTTACCGTCAAATCGTTGTCATCAAGACCGTATTCTTTAAAAATATGGTAATTATGGAAATACCACTGATTATACGGCCATACCCGGGGTGTTTGATGAGACGGATTTCATACGGCCGTGTCAATATGTTCCATTGCAAAAACGGGCGATACGCCATATAAACGGCTGTACCGTACCGTTTTTTACAACCATACTTGCTAATATATGAAGTTTCAAGTGCTATTTAAAAAAAAAAACTCATGGAGGTGCGGGGAATCGAACCCCGTGCCTCTCGCATGCGAAGCGAGCGCTCTACCATATGAGCTACACCCCCAATTGATAAAAATTAGTAAAAATCCTTACATATTCATGCATGCAATTAACACTATGGAGGTATGACAGAAGAGTGAACTCTTCAAGTACTCATCATATTTCATTATTCTGGCTCATACTCTCAAAAAGAATTCCATCTACATCTGGAAGTGTAGAACCATAGTAGGCTAGTACCAAGTTAAGAAAGTCACTGATACAAATTAAACTTCGTTACATGGTTACAAATTAATAAACTTCTAACGGTCAACCAGAGATATGACAAGCTAAAAACAAGCAAGAAAAATCTGTATGAAACCGTAACAATATATTATTTTCAGTACTCATTCTATAATAATGAACATGTACATATATATATCGAGATTTGATTTCTCACCTTTAACCTACATAAATAATTAAAAGACAGCTACCCCTACATATACGTACCCCAAAAATTGTCTGCGCTTACGTCAAAGGGTGGGGATGTTTTAAAGCAAGTTAAGAAAAACAGCCTTTATTAATTGGCAGGCTCGATGCCGATCATAATCTTAGTATCATTTTCCAAAACGATAGAAAAAGCTCTAAAAGCTACAAACCCGCCTAGCAGTGTTTTGGTAACAAGATATATGAAAGATAAGAGTGTTAGGATATTAGTATATAGTTTATATTAGTTAGCAACTTATCCGTTGCCTTATTACCGTTGGTGTCTAGCCGTTTATTCTTCTCTGTATATATTACTAGTCCTCCCTTATGTGATGTACAAGTGCAATATACGAACATCATTTTTCCTCTCTAATCTCGTCTTTGTCTCTCATTTCTCTTTCACTGCTTCTCTATTCTCTATTCTAACTATCAACATGGTATCAGACAGGTTAAACCGCGATTAATTTTCTCCAAATGTCTGTTAGACCTAATAACAGCGATCACGATGAAGACCTCTCAGAGGGAGGTGATTTCTCGGATGTCGCTGAAGAAGATGACGGCGAAGAACGAAGATCCAAATGGCGCGTTCTCCGACTTGATCCGTCGGATCCTCTCACTGTGGCTAGCGCAGATCAGCCAGGAGTTTCCCTCACCGCCAAGAATCCCGTTCTCCATGAACGGACAAAACATATATTGAGATTGATGTCCATTACGTGCGCGACCAGATTAAAGCTGGTCTCATCAACATCGCTCACATTCCAAATCTTCAACAGAAGGCTGATATGTTAACCAAAGTTGTAATACTCCGTATTTTACGTTTTCAGATTTCATGACATTTCGGTTTATATCTTTGCTTATGTTATGTGTTACTTTGGATAGCTGATGGGACACCGGAGTCTTTAAGTTAAAAGACGGGGGCAAGGAGGTCATTTCCCTCTCTTTTATTTTGGTGAGACTTAATTAAGGAAGTTAAGTCTTTTGATCTTTTTTTGCAATTCACGATCAATTTACAAATCGTGCGTTTTCCCTCGCGACAGTTCTGCGCTCTCCCTCTCTTCTTCTCCATTGCTGTGCTTCTGAGTTCGTGTGGATCTTTGCTGCGTTTGTGGTTGGTTCTGCTGCTACTTATGTTCAGATTCTTCCCCTCTGCAAATCAGGTAGGTTCGTTGGTGAATTCGGTAGTCTCTTTGCTGTTTTGGAGAAGCAGTTTTCTGATTTTGCATTCTGTTTTTGGGGGCTGTTCTCTGCAAATTCAGTGGTGCATTGTGCGTCTTCTCTGCTGCGTTTGTTCGCCTGGTTGCTGGCATCGTTGGGATCGCTCCTTCTCTGCGAATTCGATGTAAGTGGGGGATGGAATCGGGTAGTTTGCTCACCCTCGGGGACTGCTTTTAATATCTGTTTCGTATCTGATTTCGTGTGTTGCTTGTGCGTTTCCTCCGCGTTTTGTGTTGTTAATTGATTGGTTAAACCCCCGAGGGTACTGATTTACCATTCTATGAATTTTGGGTGAGTTTGGTATGTTTGGATGATTTTCTGCGCGTCTGATCGTCCTGGTTTTCGCCTCTGTTGTGCCGTCCGAACTTCGGTCCGAACGTTGAAGTTCGGATGGCTCGTTTTTCCGCCTCTGATTTATGAATTTCGGGGCGTCCGAACTTTGGTCCGAACATCGAAGTTCGGACACCCCTGTTTTGTGAAAATTCCGAGTTTCGAAGCTCGGACTTCCCTCGTAACTTTTCCGAAGATTGTGTCCGAACTTCGGTCCGAACATCGAAGTTCGGACACTGTGATTTTCCGCGTTGGTTTGTTTCTCGGCTTTTGTCCGAACTTGCAAGGTCGGACGCAAGTTCGGACAAGCCTCTGTTTTTGGCATAGCTTCTTCGTTTTAGCTCCGTTTTGAGTTCCGTTTGTGGGGTTGGATTCCCCTATCTGTGTACAAGCTTCTTATGCTGTTATATGCATCTCCATGCACTTAAGATCTGTTTTGTGAGCTTTTGGTTTTGGGACCTAGTTACTTTGCTTCTGAGCCTTGGATAGTCGGGTCGGGCTGTCCCGTAGCATGCTGCGCAGGAATTCCTTCTGTTTATACTCCTTAGGGTCTCCCTTAGGACGTTATGTGACCGACGGGTCTGTTAGCTGTCTCTACGGCTTCTGTTGTGGGATCTTCGGATCCATAGGACATTATGTGAGTCCTTCTGTTGTGTTAGCTGGTTACTAGTGTCCCACACTTCTGCATCTGTTTCTGAAAGTCCGACTACGATTTGAAGTGACATTCTGCTCTGCCTCTGTTTTGTGGTTTCATTCTGGCTATTTATATTGACTCCGCCATCTTCTCTGTTTATAAGTATCCTTCTGCTTCTGTTTTGAGTGGGCTTCCTTGAGGAAGTCTTCTGCTTGCTGGGCTGTTTAGCTCACCCCTTTACTTTGTTGCAGATTGAGCTCGTGGGATCTTCTCTCTTCTCGTCCCCTTCTGGAGCTTCGTTTATTTTTATGATTCTTTAGACTTTGTTTGCTTGCGCGTTGGACGCTTTAGTACTTTGTGTAGCCTTCGGGCCTCTCTTTGTATTTGACTTATAAGTATTTAGACCTTGTAAACTCTTTTGGTATTTATACAAGTTGTTATTTGGTTTTAGGATTCGTTTTGCTTAGAGCCTTGCGACGTTAGGTAGTAGACTCGCGGCGTGTAACGGCCCTAACCCCTAGGCCGGTTTTGGGGTCGTTACATTTAGTGGTATCAGAGCCAGGTTGCTCGTTCTTTGGTGTTTGTGGGGTTTGTCTGCGTGTGTGGGTGTCTGAAAGGTCTGCTGTTTGCTGCTTGTCGGTTTCTGATTAATTTTGATGTTGTATCTTCAGTATGCCTCCCCGACGTTCAGGACGTGGTGCAGCTTCAGGCGATGCTCCCCAGGGGGACATTGCAGAGAATGTGCAGCAGGTGGTGACCCAGGTGCTGCAGACTGTAGGGGCCACTGCTGGTCAAGCGGCAGGAGCCGGTAACGCGGGGGCAGCAACGTGAAGGCGCTTCAGGAGTTCCTGAAGCTGAAGCCGCCTTCTTTTGATGCTAGTGGCGACCCACAGGAGGCGAGCCACTGGATCACTGCCATTGAGGACCTTCTGCGGGTCATGGGATGTGAGGAGGATCAGAAGGTTGGCTTTGCCACCTTTATGTTTCAGTCAGAGGCGAAGGAGTGGTGGAAGTCGGTCGAAGGGAAGTACCCCCACCCATGGACTTGGGAGCAGTTTAGGGGCTGCTTCAACCAGCAGTTCTATCCCGACGTCTTTCGTGATCAGAAGATTGTAGAGTGTGGGAGACTTCGCCAGACGAAGGAGATGTCAGTGGATGAGTACGTGCGCAAGTTTATTTCTCTTTCGAAGTTTGTGCCAGAGCCAGATGACAATCGAAAGGCTAGGAAGTTCGAGGCTGGTCTGAGGGGTGACATTCGAGCTGCTGTGGCACCTTTTCGCCACAAGACCTTCAGAGATGTGGCTGATGTGGCGTTAGTTGTGGAGGCTGAGCTGCAGGCTAGGCAGCGGTATGAGAAGAAGGACCAGAGGCCCGATAAGGGCAAAGACCAGAAGAGGAAGGGTCGTGTGGAGGAGCCCGAGAGGCGTGAGCAGACTTCTTCTCAGAAGAAGAAGTATAGAGGAGACCGGGGTCTTCTTCATCAGCATCTCCTGCTGTGGAGAAGTGTGCGGAGTGTGACCGTTTTCATCCTGGGCGGGAGTGCTACAGGAAGTCCGGGGCGTGCTTCAAGTGTGGTTCGCTAGACCATCGCATTGCCCAGTGTCCACAGGCTAGAGGTGGAGGTAGCAGTGGTGGTTCTGAGAGTCGTGGTGCAGGTTCAGGGTCCGGGCAGAAGGCTGATCAGAAGAAGCCCCAGACCCAGGCCCGTGTGTATGCTCTAGCTGGTGGGCGTGACCGTGACTCAGACCGAGTAGTGTCAGGTATTCTTCAGATCTCTTCTCAGCCATTTTTCTGCTTGTTTGATTCATGAGCTACCCACTCCTTTGTGTCTGCTGATTTTAGTGGGTAGTCTCGGGTTGTCTGCTGTGCCCTGTGATGTGGATTTGTGTATTTCTAGCCCGCTGAGTGGCGTACCTGCTTGTGTACTTGATTCTGTGTGTAAGTCGGTTCCGGTAGTGATTATGGATAGGAACTTGTCTGCTGATTTGATTCCTATGTGAAATACCCCGTAATTAAAAATAGTGATTAATTAGGCTAATAAGTAAGTTAGGAGCTTAATTACGTGTAAATAATCATAAGGGAACAAATCCCGAAGAAAACGGATCCTTAAAATGGATTAAAAGCATTACCAAATCTTAAAGCACGTTTTTCGAGGTAACCGGGAAAACGTGTCTTTAAGCGGGTCAAATAGACTCGTAACAATTTCGGTCAACTAAATAATCATTAATAAATATTAGTGAAGCTGTAGGACCAATAAAATCAATAAAACAAGAGATTAGTAAAAACTGTCAAAAACGGGAAGTCGTGGGGTAGAAATATAAATAGGCCAAACTTATGTGTCCAATAATGTAAAAAGAATTTTTAAAACCCCATAAGGGTCTGTGTGTGTCCGATCCCACACCCTCTCTCTCATTCTATTAATTCCCCCCTTACTCACAAAACAACAAAAGTAATAAAAACTACTACTTTCTACTTTATTACTCTCACACACACTCTCACAATTCTCTCCTACCTACCTCATTCCTCTCTCTCACGTGAACACCCCACACCAGCACCTCTCTTTTCCCTCTTCTTCAACCTCCAGCGATTCCATGGGAGCTTGAAGAAACTCACAAAACTACCACTTCTCTCCTCTTGTTACTCTAGTAAACCTCTTCCAAAAATTATAAAAATACACACCATTGTAATCCTCTCCTCAAGAGCTACATTTTCATCCTTCCAAAATCCAAAAGCAAGCATTTTTGATTTTGAGGGTATACCCCATTTGGATTCTCAACACCACCATTAGAAGGCCCTCCTTCTCCTTGTTCTTCTAAGGTAAAAATATCTTCAAAAACTCCATCTTTTTCTAGCCTAAATGGCAAAACGAAATTTAGACTAAACCTTGTTTGGTCTCTTGTATGTCCAGCCGATTTTGGCATTTTGGTGGTGTGAGAAATCTTGTTCTTGAGCTATCCCAAACAGCTCTTGTGCTCTTGGAAGGTAATAAATTCTCTAAACCCTAAAACCTAGATTAAAACTTGATTAATGGTTAGGGTTAGTTCTTAGTATTGAATGGTGTATGTGAATGGTTGTAGTGTTAGAGGAATTGAGTTACTAAACCGGTAGAGAGAAGGAAGGAGGAAGAAACAAGAAGAGAAGAAAAACCTAGAAGGAAAGCAAGGTAAGAATACTCATTGTGTAGCTTGGTATATATTTGTATATGTAACAGATTTTAGTAATGAACATTGGTATTGTAAAATGATAGTGCGTTAGTAGTATAATGTGTAAGAGAATATAGGTATTTTGAAGCTTTAAAAGATGTGTAAAACTTATTGAAAACAGATTGGGGATTAGTGTTTGTGTGCAGGAAATTTTGTAGTGTTTTTAGTGTCGTTGTAGTATTGGTATTGTATATGGGAGCTTGTGTATTTTGATTGTTGAAAACAGGTGAGACAATATAGATGTGAGTAAAACGATGTGGTGAGAGTATAAAATTATAGGGGAGACTATGGCAAAATTTGCCTAGGATTAGAACACTTAGAGAATTAAAACTAGGTGAATAATGTGAGTGTGTAACAGATTTTGATTAAGGAAGATAGAGGATAAGTTGAGGGAGATAGATGATGTATTCGAGATGTATTAGGAGTTAGAAATGACATTAGAAGAGGGAGTTGTAGATGGAGAAGAGTTAGACTAAAATGTGTAGCAAAACACAACTAGGAAACAACTAGTGAAAGTGGGAGTTGAACCTTAGAAAATTAGGTGAGTGAATGAGTATAAAATTGTGTAAGGAGTTAATGAATGAACTAAGGTGTATTAGGAGTTTAATTAGTGTTATAACATGTGGGAATAAGTGTAGGAACAATGGGGAAGTAATGGGTAAAAGAGAGGACTGAAAACAGAAATTAAAATGCAAATACTGGGCCAGACCGGACTTGCGACCGGACTTGCAAGTTCGGTCGAGCCCAGATTTACAAGACGGGAAAGCTACTGGAATCGACCGGACTTGCGACCGGACTTGTAAGTCCGGTCGAGCAGAAAATTTTCCCGTCAGAATGCTACTGGAATCGACCGGACTTGCAAGTCCGGTCGAGCAGAAAATTTTCCCGTCAGAATGCTACTGGAATCGACCGGACTTGCAAGTCCGGTCGAGCAGAAAATTTTCCCGTCAGAATGCTACTGGAATCGACCGGACTTGCGTCCGGACATGCAAGTCCGGTCGGCCAGAAGAATTTCGGTACTCTGAGCTACTGGAATGGACCGGACTTGCAAGGTCGGTCGCAAGTCCGGTCCGGTCAAAAAAAAATATAATATTATTTAAATTAAATAATATACATATATATATATATATATGTATATACCTACATATATATGTACATGTATGAAAGCATGCCAAAGTTAAGTAAGAAAGTAAAACCTAAGTAATGAAAAGTAAGTAAGTAAAGTGTAAGTGTAAGGAGTATAAGGACATAGTAAGTATGAGTTGAGTAATGGTAGTTAGATTAATCATTCGATTGTATGTATGTAATAGGATTTGATTTGTGACACCGGAAGGACGTTTGGAATCACGTACAACGGTGAACGGTATGGATTCCTCATGCCCCGTATGCTATCTTGGTTACTCTGATTTGTGTGTTGTGTGCTAATTGATCACCAAATAAGATAAATGCACGAATCGGAGTTATATGCATACTTGTGGATATGTAGTGCTGTATGTTGTGAATATTTTCTTAAATTCTTAGTTTGTAAAATTCATGAAATGTTTGGATGAATATGAATGTGTGTATGTATGATGTATTGTATTGTGACCGATTGTGATGTGTTTGGACTTCTAACTTATTCCTAACAAGCTAACCATCCTAACTTAAATTGGTAATTAAATTGGAATGAGTAGAAGTCCGATATAGTTTCGGCCACGCGTGAGGATGCGGAGTCACGAGAGGTTGGCTCCAATTCCTGACTCTTAAACTGGTCCGCGGCCCAAATCCCTTAAGTGGGTAGCATCCCGGATTGGTGAGTCAAGTAAATCCCGGATGTGGGACGGTGTAGTCCCCAAGGCCGGAGGTCCCGACGACTTAACTTGAGTATAAGTAAGTAAGTAAGAATGAGTAAGTAAAGTAATTGAAAGTAAGTAATTGTAAGTAAGAAGAAGTAAGTAATGAGTAAAAGAGTAAAGCATTCCGATTAACCCGGGTGCATAATTTGGCTAACCTTGTGAAGGTAAGTGAGTTGTATGCTATGATATTGTTGCCTTGAATTGTGTAATGAATTGTATAGCATGTATGATGTATGAAAGGCATGTATGTATGAAATAAATGAATTGCATGCTTAGTGGACGTCAAATAGTCGGCGTGCCCTAGCTAGCACGCGGTATATGCGGAGTCCATATGCAGCGTTTGCTGAGCCCCTTGGGGCACCATTTTTACTACACGCAGGTACTCGAGATTGATGAAGATGCTGAGGACATAGCTCTATTTCTTTATCTTCTTTTTGATTGTAAACAATGAATTTATGATGGTGTACTGAGTAGTACATGCTGTAGTTTTTGAGTAGCCGGTGTACCATGGGGTACACCTTTTTGGATATTGGAATATGGGAGTATTGGGTTGGTATAGATGAGTAGCTTTAGAAACTCATTCTTTTGGTAAGCTTGAAAGGTTGTAATTGAATATACTTTAAATACTCGGTGATCCAAGAATGTAAGTAGGTTATTTTTGTATTCAGTATGCATCATATTAGTAGCTCGGTACGTTATGTTCATCAGACCGTGACTGTAAGTATTAGTAGCCTAGCTAGCCGTATGGGCGGTTAGCGGCATTGTTTCACCCGCCGTAGTAAGTATGTAATAATTCCGCTACGAACTCGTAGGATTAATAGGACGATTAGACGGTAAGCATAGGATTAGCGGTTGGGGTGTTACAAAAAGTGGTATCAGAGCGTAGTTACGCTCTGATGTCCATAGTACCGAGCATAGGAGATTACCGAGTTAGGATTTCAACCGTCTTAAGACGGATACTTAGAAACCTAACTAGAACTACTACCGTTGTTAACAACGGATACCCTTAACGTTCTTATGGACGATACCTTGCTTAAATTCCAAAGACCTTTGAGTCATATCTTGCAAGCCTAACGTAACTGTTAAATATTCAGATGTCAGGCAGAGGTCCAGGTCGTCCCAGAGGAGGGGGCAATGACGGACCCGGCGCGCAGACGATAGCTGAGATCGTCGCCGCCACGGTAGCACAGATGCTACCTCAAGTAATCCAAGCTGTACAACAATCCCAACAAAACCAACAAACTCAAACGGGGCCAATCCCTCCCCCGCCACCCAGAGAAGCGAACTGGGTAAAAGCTGTAGCGGAGCTCCGCCCTCCCTGCTTTAGGGGCGAGAGTGATCCGGCTAAGCTCGAGGCCTACATCTCCGAGATGGAGACGGCTTTCGAAACACTCGAAGCTCCTGCTGGAGTTCGAGTCAGAGTTGCTGCGTACTACTTAAAAGATGCTGCTATGGATTGGTGGAAGCTGGTGAAGCACGAGCATGTCAGCGACCCCACATTCGATTGGGATTCTTTCGCATCACTCCTCCGTTCCAAATACTACCCTGAGCACGTGAAAACCAAGAAAAGGCTAGAGCTGGACGCCTTAAAGATGACAGACAAGATGTCTGTGGATGAGTACTACCGCACCTTCACCTCTATTCTCCGTCTCCTCCCTGATCTTGGATACACCGGCCAGGTATTGGTCGATCGCTTCTATGGCGGTCTGAGCCTCGCCTACGGTACGGGATGGGCTATACCAGTTTACCTCCCTTCAGGTAAATAACGGTTAACCCTTAGTATCATTTCAATTCCTTAAATTCCTTGAATTCTTGAATCTTTTCCCTTATCCTTTCCTTAAATGAGAATCCCGGCTAATACCTGAAATTTCAGGAGTGTTATCACGCGGCTTCTCGCGTTGAGATCACTTGCCAACTAAGGGATGAAGAGACCGCGCTGAAGCGCAAAGCTAACAACAAAAATACCAGCACTGAGGAGCAGAACCAGGGAAGAGCTGGAAAAAGAAAAAGGGAATTTCTTTCAGCAATCCCAAAAGAAATCCCAGGGTGAGAGCAGTGCCCATGCTGAGCAGGGCAAACCATCTGAGTTACTTCAGCTTGGTTATTCTGCACCGGTGGCAGCTAAGCCACTGAGATCGCACCCACCAAAGGGTAAATTCCTAATCCAATTCGTATTCGCATAAGTATCGTATAAGCATCATTTCTAGTATACCCACGCACACATGTGCTAACCCTCTAACCTCAGGTTCTAGCTCCGGAGCCGCCAAAACCTTCTCCGACGGCCGCACCTATGTGTGCAGAAAGTGCAACCAGGACCATCCTGGTAAGGACTGCTACGGGAGGGAGATCAAATGCTACAACTGCCAGAAGCTGGGACACACAGCTAACAAGTGCCCAGAGAGTGGAAAGCCGAGGGTACCTTCAGAACTACAAGCAGAGAGAGGGCAAGGAGGTGGCATCTGGCGATGCACCGGCCCAGCAGGCACCTCAGGGACAGGGATCCCGGGGCCCTCAGAGGGCGCACCTCAGAGGCAGCCTGTTCTGCATGTGATTGACCGCGATGGGCCCGGTTCGAAATCCGGCCAAGGTAATCACCTAAACCTTTAATCCTTGAAATAGCATGCCTAGTAGTAGAGTAACTGTATGAGTGAATGCATGAGTAAATAAATGAAGTGTATATTAAGCATGAAATGAAGTAGTTGAAACTAGTACTCACCGTAGATGAAATTTGTAACCATAGGAAACTTTAGTATCTGTTACCCGATACCGGTAACCTTGAATCAAGAAGAGATCGACATCACCAACCACGACTACACCAACCAACAGTGTTAGGTCATCCGACCAGGTATGATTTTATTAAAGGGATACCTGACACCCGAAGCGCAAATCTCAATCATCCGACGATGCAACGAGCTAGGAACGGGTCAAGGTGGATTTTACACACCCGAATTCCCGGTGGAGCGAAGATGAAGCTGAAGATGATGTGCTTGGGAAAGGACTGGAATCCTTATACCAAGACATACCAGGAGACACGAACACAGGATGGAGCGACGCCACCGACAATACCACCAGAGTTTCAGACCCTCATCACACAAGCAGTGGAACTTGCACAACAATGCGAACCTGAACCAATCCCCGCACTTGAAGTGGACCTTTGTATCGTCAACTTCTATGAGAAAGAAGGACGACTTGGGTTACACCAAGACAAGGACGAGACAGCGGAATCTCTTGAACAAGGAGTGCCCGTAGTGTCTTGGTCCATTGGTGATGACGCCGTATTCCTGTATAGCGAGCAGAAGCGTGTGGACCTCGCACAGAAACTGGTATTGAGATCAGGAGATGTCCTAATCATGGGTGGAAACTCTAGGATGCTGTATCACGGGATCAACAAGATCAAGTTGAATACGGCACCGCCGGCAATAATCAATGCCACACACATGAAACCAGGACGCCTGAACCTTACCTTTAGAAAGTATTAAATTCCTAGTATCATGTAATCTATTAGTAACGTGTATTAGAGACACGATATGTATGATGGTTGGTTTATCAATAAAGAGCAGTGTTGATTTAATTCCACTTGTGTCCACCATCAATACTTATCCAATTGTGAATCCAATAGGTTGTGGACTCGGTACCGAAGGTAACCTGAGCATCCTCACCGAAGCACAAGCCGGCAGAAGCGGCACCATTCTAACGGGAACCTTCCCAGTAAATGGCATTGATGCCAATGTGCTATTCGACTCCGGCGCCTCTCACACTTTCGTGGCACCATCCTTTGTGGAGAGGTTGAAGCTAGATGCGGATGAGCTACCGAACTTCATGGTTACTCTCCCATCGAAGGAGCGAGTAAAGTGCACCAAATACTATCAATCAGCCACAATCCAAATCAAAGGCGAATCGTTTCCCATTTCCTTCATCGAATTCAATGGATTGGGATTCGACGTAATCATTGGGATGAATTGGTTGGAGCGGCACAAGGGTAGAATCCTCTGCGCCGAGCATCGTTTGCTGCTCAAGAGTCCTTCTGGGGTTACAGTATCTTACCGCCAGAGACCGAGAGAGCCCTCGACCACCCTTATATCTGCCATGGCCATGTACCGGGAGCTCAGAAAGGGCCAAGAGGTGTATCTTTGTTATGTACAAGACCTGGAGCGAGATCCAGAGTTCAGTGATGAAGTACCCATTGTATCCGAGTATCCCGATGTATTCCCTAAGGAGCTACCCGGCATGCCACCACCGAGAGCAGTGGAATTCGAAATTGATCTATTGCCAGGTACCGGTCCCATTGCTAGGGCACCGTACCGCATGGCACCAGCAGAGATGACCGAATTGAAAGAGCAGTTGAGAGACCTTCTAGACAAAGGGTTCATACGCCCGAGCGTATCACCCTGGGGAGCACCGGTCCTCTTCGTGAAGAAGAAGGACGGTAGCCTCCGACTATGCATTGACTACCGCGAGCTGAATGCGGTCACAGTCAAAAATAAATACCCACTACCGCGTATCGACGACCTATTCGACCAGTTGAAAGGAGCCTCAGTCTTCTCCAAGATCGCCTCCGTTCAGGGTATCATCAGATTGCAATCAAAGAGCAAGACATCGAGAAAACGGCATTCCGTACCAGATATGGCCACTACATTCATGTGATGCCATTCGGTTGTCAAATGCACCGGCAAAATTCATGGACCTCATGAATCGTTTATTCAGTGAGCAGTTGGACACTTCGGTTGTGGTCTTCATCGACGACATCCTTGTATATTCCAAATCACCAGAGTAACTGAAACCCACTTGAGGAAAGTGCTTGGAGACACTGCGCGAGAACCAGCTGTATCCGAAGTTCTCCAAATGCGAGTTTTGGCTTGATCAGGTATCATTCCTCGGACATGTCATCTCGAGCGCAGGTATCTCGGTTGACCCTTCTAAAGTAGAAGCTGTACGATCATGGCCTAGACCCAAGACTGTTACCGACATTAGGAGCTTTCTTGGTCTAGCCGGTTATTACCGGAGATTTTGTAAGGCTTTCTCGAAAGTCGCCAAGCCCATGACTACATTGATGAAGAAGATGCACCGTTTGTATGGACAGACGAGTGCGAGTTATCATTTCAGAAACTGAAAGACTCATTGACCTCAGCGCCCGTCCTTACTCTTCCAGAGGGCACAGAGGGTTTGAGGTATACTGCGATGCATCAGGCAAAGGAATGGGATGCGTACTCATGCAGCATGGCAAGGTTGTGTTCTTATGCCTCCCGCCAGCTGAAGAAACATGAGGAGAATTACCCGACTCACGATTTAGAGTTAGGAGCCATTGTCTTCGCCTTGAAGATATGGCGACACTATCTCTATGGGGTAAGCATCACCATCTACTCTGACCATAAGAGCTTACAGTATGTATTCACTCAGAAAGAACTCAACTTGAGACAGAGAAGGTGGATGGAGTTCTCTCTCAGACTACGACATCAACCTGCAGTATAGGAAGGGAAGGCAAACATTGTAGCCGACGCCCTGAGCCGTCGAGCACACTCGCTCCATTCGCTACTCGCTTCTTCTAGCTTGGTTGACGAGGTGCGAGACGCTCAGTTGAGCGACCCTTACCTAACCGAAAGCAGACACAAAATCGAGAATGGTACATTTGAAAAGAAAAAGTATGATTTTAAGCTACATGAAGATGGTTTGATTCGGTTGAACGGCAGGCTATGCGTCCCCCGAAGCAATGCTGAGCTAAGGGATCGCATCCTGCGAGAGTCACATAGTTCTACATTGTCAGTCCATCCGGGAGCCTCCAAGATGTACAAAGACATGAAGAGGTACTTCTGGTGGTCTGGAATGAAGTCAGATGTGACAGAATTCGTATTGAGATGCTTGACATGCCAGAAGGTAAAATTTGAACACCGTAGACCGGGCGGAATGGTACAATCGATGCCAATTCCGGAGTGGAAATTTCATGATATCTCCATGGATTTTGTTGTAGGACTCCCACCTGCTAGGGGAGAACTCAACATGATCTGGGTTGTAGTAGATCGCCTTACCAAGGTTGCCAGATTCATACCGATGAAGGACACCTGGAAGGTAGTAAAGCTAGCTGAGCTTTTCGATAAGGAGATTATCAGACACCACGGAGTCCCCAAGACCATAGTATCTGACCGCGACACCAGATTTCTTTCGAGATACTGGAGAGCTACAAGGGAAGCGTTGGGTACAGAACTGAAGCTGAGTACCGCCTTCCATCCTCAGACCGACGGTCAGACAGAAAGGACCATCCAGACACTGGAGGACATGCTTCGGGCATGTGCCTTGGACTTTCAGGGGAGTTGGTTAGATAAGCTTCATCTTATCGAGTTCTCGTAATAATAGTTATCACGCCTCGATTAAGATGTCGCCTTTCCAAGCTCTATACGGTAGACCTTGCCGTACACCCTTGTGTTGGGATGAGTCAAGTGAAGCGGTCATAATAGGACCGGAGTACCTTGAGCAAGTACAAGCCGAAGTGCAACAAATCCGAGCTAACATGAAGGCAGCCCAAGATAGACAGAAATCCTATGCGGATGTGAGACGGCGTGACCTTGAGTTCGCCGTGGGCGACCAAGTGTTCTTGCAAGTTTCACCTATGAAGGGTGTCTTCAGATTTGGTCAGAAGGGCAAGCTAAGCCCAAATTTGTAGGGCCGTACACTATCACCGAAAGAGTTGGTTCAGTAGCCTACAGGTTGGCACTACCTGAGGACTTGGGACGTGTCCATGATGTATTTCATGTGTCACAACTCAAGAAGTATATGGCTGATCCTTCTCATGTGTTGGAGCCCGAGAGACTATCCATTGAGCCAAACATGAGATATGTCGAAACCCCAGTGAGAATCCTTGATAGGAAGACCAGAGACACTCGTCATAAGTCTATACGAATGGTGAAGGTCCTATGGTCTAACCATGATGTCGAAGAAGCGACATGGGAGTTAGAAGATGCCATGAAGGCTAAATACCCGCAGTTATTCATAGACTAGAGAGTCTAGTATTTAGTATACGGGTACGGTCGTACCCCTTTTAAGGGGGGTAGAACCCTTTGCTTTAGCATTGCTTCGGGGCAAGCATTGCATTTTGTATGGCACATGTAGTGCGAGTGAATTTAGTATGGATGTGTATGTATGTGTAATGTGTAATGAATGATGTGTATGTGCAATGTATGGTGTATTGGTGTAATGTGTACTGTGGATGGTAATGATGTATTTTGTATTGGTATGGTATGAATGGAAATGATGCATGGTGTATGTGAATTGCGTACGATGTTGAAATGTGTATGCTTGCAGTGTGAAAGGTAAACACCTCATAGGTGTAGGAAGATACATTATGGCAATTGGTTGCATAATGAGTAGAATTATAAAACTATTAACCTTGAGCAACTTTGAGGGCAAAGTTTCTTAAGGGGGGTAGATTGAAATACCCCGTAATTAAAAATAGTGATTAATTAGGCTAATAAGTAAGTTAGGAGCTTAATTACGTGTAAATAATCATAAGAGAACAAATCCGAAGAAAACGGATCCTTAAAATGGATTAAAGCATTACCAAATCTTAAAGCACGTTTTTCGAGGTAACCGGGAAAACGTGTCTTTAAGCGGGTCAAATAGACTCGTAACAATTTCGGTCAACTAAATAATCATTAATAAATATTAGTGAAGCTGTAGGACCAATAAAATCAATAAAACAAGAGATTAGTAAAAACTGTCAAAAACGGGAAGTCGTGGGGTAGAAATATAAATAGGCCAAACTTATGTGTCCAATAATGTAAAAGAATTTTTAAAACCCCATAAGGGTCTGTGTGTGTCCGATCCCACACCCCTCTCTCTCTCATTCTATTAATTCCCCCCTTACTCACAAAACAACAAAAGTAATAAAAACTACTACTTTCTACTTTATTACTCTCACACACACTCTCACAATTCTCTCTCCTACTACCTCATTCCTCCTCTCTCTCACGTGAACACCCCACACCAGCACCTCTCTTTCCCTCTTCTTCAACCTCCAGCGATTCCATGGGAGCTTGAAGAAACTCACAAAACTACCACTTCTCTCCTCTTGTTACTCAAGTAAACCTCTTCCAAAAATTATAAAAATTACACCATTGTAATCCTCTCCTCAAGAGCTACATTTTCATCCTTCCAAAATCCAAAAGCAAGCATTTTCGATTTTGAGGGTATACCCCATTTGGAGTCTCAACACCACCATTAGAAGGCCCTCCTTCTCCTTGTTCTTCTAAGGTAAAAATATCTTCAAAAACTCCATCTTTTTCTAGCCTAAATGGCAAAACGAAAATTTAGACTAAACCTTGTTTGGTCTCTTGTATGTCCAGCCGATTTTGGCATTTTGGTGGTTGAGAAATCTTGTTCTTGAGCTATCCCAAACAGCTCTTGTGCTCTTGGAAGGTAATAATTCTCTAAACCCTAAAACCTAGATTAAAACTTGATTAATGGTTAGGGTTAGTTCTTAGTATTGAATGGTGTATGTGAATGGTTGTAGTGTTAGAGGAATTGAGTTACTAAAACCGGTAGAGAGAAGGAAGGAGGAAGAAACAAGAAGAGAAAGAAAACCTAGAAGGAAAGCAGGTAAGAATACTCATTGTGTAGCTTGGTATATATTTGTATATGTAACAGATTTTAGTAATGAACATTGGTATTGTAAAATGATAGTGCGTTAGTAGTATAATGTGTAAGAGAATATAGGTATTTTGAAGCTTTAAAAGATGTGTAAAACTTATTGAAAACAGATTGGGGATTAGTGTTTGTGTGCAGGAATTTTTGTAGTGTTTTTAGTGTCGTTGTAGTATTGGTATTGTATATGGGAGCTTGTGTATTTTGATTGTTGAAAACAGGTGAGACAATATAGATGTGAGTAAAACGATGTGGTGAGAGTATAAATTATAGGGGAGACTATGGCAAAATTTGCCTAGGATTAGAACACTTAGAGAATTAAAACTAGGTGAATAATGTGAGTGTGTAACAGATTTTGATTAAGGAAGATAGAGGATAAGTTGAGGGAGATAGATGATGTATTCGAGATGTATTAGGAGTGTTAGAAATGACATTAGAAGAGGGAGTTGTAGATGGAGAAGAGTTAGACTAAAATGTGTAGCAAAACACAACTAGGAAACAACTAGTGAAAGTGGGAGTTGAACCTTAGAAAATTAGGTGAGTGAATGAGTATAAAATTGTGTAAGGAGTTAATGAATGAACTAAGGTGTATTAGGAGGTTTAATTAGTGTTATAACATGTGGGAATAAGTGTAGGAACAATGGGGAAGTAATGGGTAAAAGAGAGGACTGAAAACAGAAATTAAAATGCAAATACTGGGCCAGACCGACTTGCGACCGGACTTGCAAGTTCGGTCGAGCCCAGATTTACAAGACGGGAAAGCTACTGGAATCGACCGGACTTGCGACCGGACTTGTAAGTCCGGTCGAGCAGAAAATTTTCCCGTCAGAATGCTACTGGAATCGACCGGACTTGCAAGTCCGGTCGAGCAGAAAATTTTCCCGTCAGAATGCTACTGGAATCGACCGGACTTGCGACCGGACTTGCAAGTCCGGTCGAGCAGAAAATTTTCCCGTCAGAATGCTACTGGAATCGACCGGACTTGCGTCCGGACATGCAAGTCCGGTCGGCCAAGAAATTTCGGTACTCTGAGCTACTGGAATGGACCGGACTTGCAAGGTCGGTCGCAAGTCCGGTCCGGTCAAAAAAAAAATATAATATTATTTAAATTAAATAATATACATATATATTATATATATATGTATATACCTACATATATATATGTACATGTATGAAAGCATGCCAAAGTTAAGTAAGAAAGTAAAACCTAAGTAATGAAAAGTAAGTAAGTAAAGTGTAAGTGTAAGGAGTATAAGGACATAGTAAGTATGAGTTGAGTAATGGTAGTTAGATTAATCATTCGATTGTATGTATGTAATAGGATTTGATTTGACACCGGAAGGACGTTTGGAATCACGTACAACGGTGAACGGTATGGATTCCTCATGCCCCGTATGCTATCTTGGTTACTCTGATTTGTGTGTTGTGTGCTAATTGATCACCAAATAAGATAAATGCACGAATCGGAGTTAATATGCATACTTGTGGATATGTAGTTCTGTATGTTGTGAATATTTTCTTAAATTCTTAGTTTGTAAAATTCATGAAATGTTTGGATGAATATGAATGTGTGTATGTATGATGTATTGTATTGTGACCGATTGTGATGTGTTTGGACTTCTAACTTATTCCTAACAAGCTAACCATCCTAACTTAAATTGGTAATTAAATTGGAATGAGTAGAAGTCCGATATAGTTTCGGCCACGCGTGAGGATGCGGAGTCACGAGAGGTTGGCTCCAATTCCTGACTCTTAAACTGGTCCGCGGCCCAAATCCCTTAAGTGGGTAGCATCCCGATTGGTGAGTCAAGTAAATCCCGGATGTGGGACGGTGTAGTCCCCAAGGCCGGAGGTCCCGACGACTTAACTTGAGTATAAGTAAGTAAGTAAGAATGAGTAAGTAAAGTAATTGAAAGTAAGTAATTGTAAGTAAGAAGAAGTAAGTAATGAGTAAAAGAGTAAAGCATTCCGATTAACCCGGGTGCATAATTTGGCTAACCTTGTGAAGGTAAGTGAGTTGTATGCTATGATATTGTGCCTTGAATTGTGTAATGAATTGTATAGCATGTATGATGTATGAAAGGCATGTATGTATGAAATAAATGAATTGCATGCTTAGTGGACGTCAAATAGTCGGCGTGCCCTAGCTAGCACGCGGTATATGCGGAGTCCATATGCAGCGTTTGCTGAGCCCCTTGGGGCACCATTTTTACTACACGCAGGTACTCGAGATTGATGAAGATGCTGAGGACATAGCTCTATTTCTTTATCTTCTTTTTGATTGTAAACAATGAATTTATGATGGGTGTACTGAGTAGTACATGGCTGTAGTTTTTGAGTAGCCGGTGTACCATGGGGTACACCTTTTTGGATATTGGAATATGGAGTATTGGGTTGGTATAGATGAGTAGCTTTAGAAACTCATTCTTTTGGTAAGCTTGAAAGGTTGTAATTGAATATACTTTAAATACTCGGTGATCCAAGAATGTAAGTAGGTTATTTTGTATTCAGTATGCATCATATTAGTAGCTCGGTACGTTATGTTCATCAGACCGTGACTGTAAGTATTAGTAGCCTAGCTAGCCGTATGGGCGGCTAGCGGCATTGTTTCACCCGCCGCAATAAGTATGTAATAATTCCGCTGCGAACTCGTAGGATTAATAGGACGATTAGACGGTAAGCATAGGATTAGCGGTTGGGGTGTTACACTATGAGTATGTCCTGTTTCGATGTGATTTTGGGCATGGACTGGCTAGCAGAGCACCATGCCCATATAGATTGTGCAGCTAGGAGGGTTGTGTTTGATAGACCGGGTGAGGCCCGTTTTGCCTTTTTGGGGAACGCCATCCCTTGTGCTCCTGTGTTGGTGTCTGCTATGCAGGCAGTCCGTTCCTTGAGGAAGGGCTGCCAGGGTTTTCTCTGCTTTGTACCTGAGGTTAAGGAGGGATCCCGGTTGGAGGATATACCCATTGTGTGTGAGTTTCCTGAGGTGTTCCAGGACGATGTGCCAGGGCTACCACCTGATCGTGAGGTGGAGTTTTCTATTGAGTTAGCGCCAGGGACTCAGCCTATCTTTAAGGCTCACTATCGCATGAGTCCGGCAGAGCTTAAGGAGCTGAAGGTGCAGCTGCAGGATCTTCTGGATAAGGGCTTCATTCGCCCTAGTGTGTCTCCATGGGGAGCACCTGTGTTGTTTGTGAAGAAGAAGGATGGCTCCTTCAGATTGTGTATTGACTACAGGGAATTGAATAAGGTTACCATCAAGAACCGGTATCCTCTTCCCCGCATTGATGATCTCTTCGACCAGTTAGCAGGGGCGACAGTCTTCTCGAAGATCGACTTGCGTTCTGGATATCATCAGCTGAAGATTAAGGCCGAGGATGTGCCTAAGTCTGCATTTAGGACCCGATATGGGCATTATGAGTTCTTGGTCATGCCTTTTGGTTTGACCAATGCCCCGTCGTTCTTCATGGATATGATGAACAGAGTCTTCAAACCTTTCTTGGATTCTTTCGTAGTTGTGTTATTGACGACATCTTGGTGTACTCCAAGAGTGCTAAGGAGCATGAGGAGCATCTGAGGATGGTTCTACAGACGTTGAAGGAGAAGGAGCTGTATGCTAAATTGAAGAAGTGTGAGTTCTGGTTGGATAGAGTGGTGTTCCTTGGCCACGTGGTTTCGAAGGATGGCATTTCAGTGGACCCGGAGAAGATTAAGGCGGTGATGGAGTGGGCGAAGCCCACTAGTGTGTCTGAGGTGCGCAGTTTTCTGGGATTGGCTGGGTATTATAGGAAGTTCGTGGAGGGCTTTTCTAAGATCGTATCTCCCTTGACTCGTCTTCTTAGGAAGGATGTCAAGTTTGATTGGAGTGAGGCGTACCAGGAGAGCTTTCAGGAGTTGAAGAAGAGGTTGACTTCGGCTCCGATTTTGACGTTGCCTTCTGGGACAGAGGGCTTTGAGGTGTTCTGTGACGCTTCCCATAGAGGGCTGGGGTGTGTTCTGATGCAGCAGGGAAAGGTGGTAGCATATGGGTCTCGACAGTTGAAGTCGTATGAGAAGAATTATCCTACCCATGACTTGGAGCTAGCTGTTGTGTCTTCGCCTTGAAGATCTGGCGGCACTATTTGTATGGGGTGACGTGTAAGGTCTACACGGATCACAAGAGTCTCAAATATCTGTTCACGCAGAAGGAATTGAATTTGAGACAGCGGCGCTGGTTGGAGCTGTTACATGACTACGACCTGGAGATCCTCTATCATCCGGGTAGAGCGAATGTGGTGGCGGATGCCTTGAGCCGTAGGGGTGCTCCTGGACTTGCTTGTTCGTTGTCAGGGGTTCAGAGGTCTGCTATTGAGCTTCAGCGTATGGGGATTTGGGTTGTTCGGTCTGACCGTGCTGGGATGATTGCCTCGATTCAGGTCCAGTCTACTTTGATTGAGCGGATTAGAGAGGGTCAGAAGACTGATGCTGAGTTGTGTAAGATCAGGGAGAAGTTGTCAGGCGAGCAGGAGTCAGAGTTTTCTGTCCAGCGATGACTGTCTACGCTTTAGAGGCAGAGTCTGTGTGCCTAGTGGAGGCGACCTTAGGCGGGAGATTATGCAGGAGGCTCATGGAGCTCCTTATTCTGTGCACCCAGGAGGGGTGAAGATGTACCGGGACCTCAGAGAGTCCTTTTGGTGGGCGAATATGAAGAGGGAGATTTCTGATTTTGTGGCTCGTTGCCAAACTTGTCAGCAGGTGAAGGCTGAGCATCAGCGACCTGCGGGTCTTCTACAGCCTCCTCCCGTTCCTGAGTGGAAATGGGAGAGTGTAGGTATGGATTTCATTGTGGGGTTGCCTAGGACATCTTCGGGGTACGATGCGTTGTGGGTAATTGTGGACCGGTTGATGAAGTCAGCCCATTTCTTGCCTGTGAGGAGGAAGACCTTCACCTTGACGCCTGGCTCGGCTGTAATGTTGATGAGATTGTGAGGCTGCATGGTGTGCGGGCGACGATCGTTTCGGACAGAGACTCCGAGATTTTATCTTAATCTCGCTTCTGGCGGAGCCGGCATAGGCGTTAGGGACGAATTTGGCTTTGGATCTTTTCATTTTCGGCTTATCATCCTCAGACCGATGGGCAGACGGAGAGGACGAATCAGATTTTGGAGGACATTGTTTAGGGCTGTGTGCTCGACTTCGGGGGCAGCTGGGATCAGCATGTGACTTGATTGAAATTCGCCTACAACAATAGTTTCCAATCGAGCATTGGGATGGGCTCCATTTGAGGCGTTGTATGGTAGGCGCTGTAGATCTCCTATTTGTGTGGGACGACCTGCGCGAGAGGGCGATTGTGGGTCCTGAGTTGGTGCAGGGCTGTGGACAAAGTCAAGACTATCAGGGAGCGTTTGTTGGTTGCCCAGAGCCGGCAAAGAGTTATGCAGATCAGAGACGCCGTCCGCTTGAGTTTCAGGTTGGAGACCACGTGTATCTGAAGATTTCTCCAGTTCGGTCGGGGTTGGTTCGTTTTGGTAAGCGAGGCAAGCTGAGTCCTCGGTTCGTAGGGCCTTTTTGAGTACTTGAGAAGATGGGGCCGGTGGCTTACAGATTGGCATTGCCACCAGCTCTAGCGGAGTGCATGACGTGTTCCAGGTGTCGATGCTCAGGAAGTATCTGCACGATCCTTCGCATGTGATTGATTATGGTCAGCTTCGACTTCGAAGATGATTTCACTTATGAGGCAGTTCCGGTCTGTATTTTAGCACGGGATGTTCGTCGGCTTCGTAGCAAGACACTACCTATGGTTAAGGTGCAGTGGTCTGATCAGTCCGAGCGTGAGGCGACGTGGGAACTCGAGGAGGAGTTGCGTGCCAAGTTCCCTTCCCTCTTCGAGCAGTGAGGTATGTTGAATTTCGAGGACGAAATTCCTTTTAAGGGGGAGTGATGTATAATCTCCGTATTTTACGTTTTCAGATTTCATGACATTTCGGTTTTATATCTTTGCTTATGTTATGTGTTACTTTGGATGCTGATGGGACAAACCGAGTCTTTAAGTTTAAAGACGGTGGCAAGGAGGTCATTTCCCTCTCTTTTATTTTGGTGAGACTTAATTAGGAAGTTAAGTCTTTTGATTTTTTTTGCATTCACGATCAATTTACAAATCGTGTGCGTTTTCCCTCGCGACAGTTCCGCGCTCTCAACCTCTCTTCTTCTCCATTGTGTGCTTCTGAGTTACGTGTGGATCTTTGCTGCGTTTGTGGTCGGATTGCTCCTTCTGCTGGCTGCTACTTCTGTTCAGATTCTTCCCCTCTGCTCGCAAATCATGTAGTGTTCGTTGGTGGGAATTCGGTAGTCTCTTTGCTGTTTTTGGAGAAGCAAGTTTTCTGATTTTGCTTCTGTTGTTTGGGGGCTGTTTCTCTGCAAATTCAAGTGGTTGCATTGTGCGTCTTCTCTGCTGTGTTTGTTCGCCTGGTTTGCTGCTCGTTGGGATCGCTCCTTCTCTGCGAATTTTCGTTAATGGGTGTAACACCCCATCCAACAACAAACACATAATAACAATCTGCAGCGGAAACTCAACTCATCACATTACTTATTCCAATGGTGTTACACGCCGTTAACCACCTACGTGGCTAACAAGGCTAATATATGTACATTTGTATCGGTCTGATGGACTAGATTCCCGAGCAACTACACAATACAATCCTCGTTCCATCTTCAACATTTATTATATACATACACTCCCCCTGTACGAGTATTTACAAACTACCGCCGATAACAACTTCGGTCTTACTACGCCTATCATACTCACGCCATTTAAATGGCTACCCATGTATAAACATCTGCCCCGTCCTACTCTCGAACGGGTCCCAGCTCCTTGTACCTGAAATAGAAAAGGAGAGAAAGGGTGGCCCCCAAGGGGCTCAGCACCTTTGCTGGTATGGTAATCCCGCAGCCCACATGCTACCGGGCCACGCACAACTAATTGTCGTCTTAGCATGCAGTTGATTATATTTAAATCATGCATACAAGCCATATCCATACAACACATAATATTTCGCCTCAATGGGCTCACCTATAACCAAAACATCCACACTTAACCAACCATCCAATGATTCTTAAACCCTAGAGTGGCTCTCCTCTAAACGGAGCTACTTCCTTAACGAACGACGTGTACCCATCAATCGGGTTATCCTTAAATGCCTCTTGTCGCAAGCTGGGATTCATTTCCATGATCCACACATTCCATATCATACAACATATCTCATTTCTCACATATAAAACATAACAACACCTTTCTTGTTTCAACGTACATATGATGACATCGCATCCATTTAAACATCCAATATATGATACAACCATAGCATAGCAAGGGAATTTGCATAGCACCATAACATTACATAACACCATAAAATCGGTTCTCACAAGGAACCTTCCACATAGTTAGTATACCATGTGAGCCTAGGGATTTTTGCCAATCCCATGTTAAGCTCGTTACCATCCTCGTTACCGTCCGGTTATATAGAACGGTTAACTTATACCCAAGGTGTGTCGGATATAGTAATCCCAAGCACACCGAAATAACATAACCATTAGTATGCCCCCGTGGCCCGACGTGAGTCAGTAATATAGCTTTGGTTAAGCTAAAGGGAAGTTGGAAACCCAATGGGAAAACAACCATAACATACACAGAGGGTCGAACCTATAATGGCACGACCCCCATCCTCACACGCGTGGCCGGAACAGACCGGACTCCTCTCCCCCCATTAGTACACATATGCTCATAAGTTAATAGTTAGGGCTCTCATGGAGCCTATCACACACCACAACCATACGGTATCATAACCGAGTTAATCACCCAAAGGAGGTTCACACACTTGCACATAGCAACAATATACAACCAACTCACGCATAGCCGTGGTTAGAACGATCCCATGGTATGGGTCGTTAAATCCGATTGCCGATCTCTTGTATGATCCTAGAGTCGGTTAGTTAAGTTTAACACCACATTCGAGGTTAAACGGTATCGGAATCATATTCGCCACATAAATGAATTACTATAAACTCATTACATGTTTTATCTACAAGGTGGCAAACACTCAACACTCAGAAAACATATTGGCATACAAGCCGGTGTAATCCGGTAGGACACAGGTTGCAAGAAAACCATACCTGTCACCGGGGTCCACTTTACCACGTCCACTTATGTTCCTCGAGCAATTCTCGAACAACTGTTGACATGACATGTTCTTTTATTAACATTGGGGTAACATGTTTGTTTTAAAGTCTAATGCTTATAACTTTCCCCGTTAACTTGGTTAAATAACTTTACATTTTTAACACGTTTTACTCTCGCATCTTAATACAACCTTTAGCCCACTTTATTGTCATTAAAACTCACCTAACATGTCCTTAACATCCTTATAACATCATTACCTACCAATCCCCATCATCACATATGATTTCATAACCTTAAACCATGTTTTTGGTCCGACCGACCCACCGTCCGACCCACAGCTGGGTCGGTCCATTACAGAACCCTTTTACTTCCTTATAAACATGCCCGTCCGACCCACGTCCGACTCACTCGACTGGGTCGGACCATGTGCGAACATTTTCTTCCTTTGAAACTTGACCGACCGACCCATGTCCGACCCACCCTTTTGGTCGGACCATTACCGAACACTTTCCTAACATCTAACAGAGGCTCGACCGACCCAAAACTGGGTCGGACCCCTGGGTCGGTCGCCTTCTAAACTTACCCAAACTTTGCCAATCTTCACCAAACTTCTCCTAAGGCCTCTTAATGTGTTCTAACATCATTTGGCACTTCAAACACACCTTAAGATATCTTAAACACTCCACTCAAAACTCTTTTTCTAATTCCTTAAACCTTTACTTATATCTTCACAAATTCCTAACACTTACAATGTTTTCTCCTTATTATTTCTAGGTGGCATTTCACCTATAATGACCACAATACCAAGGTGTTTCCTCTACACTTAACATCATCTCTCAACTCTTTTTTACTAACTAAATCTCCTTTTCCAAACTCCTTAACTTCCTTTCTCAAAACCTTATCTTACCTTATTCCACCTTGAATCACCACCTAAACCTTAAACAACTTCTCCAAGACTTTAATACATCACAAAACACACATTGAATTCCTAGAACTTCCAAGATAATACCTAAATCCTTGCATCACTCTAAATCACCTTAATACATGTTTTCTTCTCAAGTAAACATTCATTCACCTTTAACCCTTCCTAGTTCACCAAAACTCACTTACAACACTTAGAACTTCTTACACATTTCCCAAATTTGGCCATAGCTTCTCTAGTATATACCCACATCCAAACACTTAGGTTTCTACCTTATTTCATCCAAGAACACCTAAAATCCATCAAACACATTTTATACACAAACTTCACACATTAAGCACTACATCACAATATAGTGCATAACTTAAATTGCTTGGCACTTAGGCCCTTAAATGCATGGCTCTTAGCCCTTAAATGCATGGCTCTAGGCCCTTAAATTGCATAAACCTTAAACACTGAATTTCCCACATAATAATGCCTTTGACCTGCAAATACACCCAACAATACATATTCCTTTAATAAACTCCTTGAGAGCATTTTACTAGCTCATTTACCATTTGCTCTTTAGGTAGTTTTAACAAGCATTATAAGCTTATTTCTCCTAAGGCATTAAACCACATTGAGATAGCTTGTTTACCTCTTTTCCTCACAAATTTCTTTCTTGTTTCCTTGTAAACCGGTAAGGCATTTGGTTCCTTTGCCAACAACTAAACAATATACCAACATTGAAATGAGTATATAAGCTTTAAGCTTCATCTCATTGTAAACCCTAGTTACATATATTGTTTTAACACATCAAGGTAATTGTTTTACCTTTGAATGGAAAGAGAGCTTGAATGAGTATCAAGAGAGGACTCCTCCTTGCCCTTGGAAGATTCAAATGAAGCTAAAACAAGCAAGATAAATACACCATTGTGAGGTGAATTTTCGGACAACATGACAACATGGAGGAAACATGGATTTTCTTTGAGTTTCCTTACCTTGAAGCAAAGAGAACATGATATGTGAAAAGGTGAGCTCAAGCTCCTCCCATGGTGGTTTCTCTTGGCACCGAAATGGAGGTTTTGAAGTTTTGAAAAGACAAGATTGTAGAGCTTGGCTTAACTAAGAGAATGGTGGTGTTTGTTTTTGATTTGAACAAGTGAGCAAGATTTTACATGTGTTCAAAGTGGAACTTCCATGGTGGTAGTAGCATTACCGAGAGAGAACAAGAAGAGAGGAAGAAGGAGAATGGGACCGTGTGAAATGAGAAGAGAAATGAGAGAATGAGGTTTGCTTTTGCTTTTAGAAGATATTTGTACTAAAAGTGAATAGTAACTTTTTCTTTATCATTTAGTTAACTCATTGTTGTATGGTGTGTGAGTCACTAAGGAACCGGCCCCCAAATAGTAGCAAGGGTATTTTATCTTTGTTAGTCAATTGTCTCACTTATAACATTATATGTTACAAACTAGTTATAAAATCACTATTCACCAAAACAAAGCACATAGAAGTGAAATTTTTGATTTCCCATTGATATAGCCACCCAAATGTGATACTATATAGTACACATGTTAATTAAAGAGTAATGATGGACATTTAGCCATTCAAAACTCATTTACAAGACAATTTTTCAAAAACGTGCTTTAAGACTCCTTAAAGCACATTTTGTGTTTTAACTTGTTTTCAAGCTTGGTTTTCTTTGGTAATTGATTTAATATGTTCATTAACATATTTAATAAGGTATAGGTATGACCATTAGGTCTTATACACATTTATCCCAAGCTTAGAGCACATTTTTGCTCTTATTGACCTTAAGGTATTTATTTGTGTTTTGTTTGGTTTCATTGTCTACCAAAGTTTCCTAAGGACTTAATTAGCCTTATAAAGTCATAATTAAACATTATCAAGTCTTGGTAGGCTCTTTGGGTCCTAACCAAGTTCACTCAACTTAGAGCATGTTTTTGCTCAAACTGTGTCTTAGTGCTTTATTGCACTTTACTATGGTTTAAATGTTCATTCATGTTTCTAAGGCACTTTTTAGCCTTTAAATACCATATTTAAACATTTACACAACATACCAAGGTTTGGGGTATTTCAATCTACCCCCCTTAAAAGAACTTCGTCCTCGAAGTTCACATTTCCTCCTCGCATCATTGGATTAGAATACGGGAATTACTTATAGCCATAAACTTCCATTACCAACCAACCCTTTACATCCAACCTCGGACTTAATGGTCCGGGCAACATATCCACATTATACATAAAATATCATACTCACATGGTAACCTCGGACTTAATGGTCCGGGTACCTTCACCACACTTGCACCTATACAATCCCTCAGACTCTTAGGTCTGGGTGACATAACCACATTTGGACTCGTAGGCCCGGATAACACAACACATTTAGACTCATAGGTCTTGATAGCATACACACTTTAGGAGATCAAAGTCAAATAACCTTTATCACACATACCAAACAACATGTCATAGCATGTATATCAAACAGAAATACCTTTTCCATCTCTCCATGGGTTCGAATCCCACGTTGAGTACATATACACTGTGATCCCGCAGAACCGGTCGCGATGGACACCTTCTGGTCCCCGTTCCTTTGGGAGATCAAAACATTCACTCATTTTCAACATATGTACTTCTCATGTCACCGGTCCGAAGACAAAGGCTCATACGTCCTCAGCTCGTGAGCAAGTACTACAAAATATTCTTTACTAGGTTAAGTATATAAGAAGATCTTTATTCAAAATTAATAATCGATTGTTTTAAAACACCAATTGAAAATCCTTTTGAAAACACCATACAACTCCAAGTCCAATTTATGCTCCTTGTATTTTCTTTAACATGGTTGTTTGTGATCACTTATAGGGAGCTTCAAGAATCATCCAACACTGATGTGATCAGCATCGTGTTGAACTATCTTTCCACCCCAATTTGTGTTCGGCTTCCCTTGATCTCATGATAATCAAGTTTCACCTCCCACTTCATTTTCAACCAACAATTAATTCAAGCATATCCCATTTTCTATCTTTGAATCCTTCTAGTCATAATCATAACATCTCCAAGGGATAGAACTCCGTCTATCAATCATCATCCAAATCCAACTTAATTCAAGTTACCTAGGGAATTTATTTCTCACTAGGTTCTATGTCGGTCTCATAACCCTTCATAAATCACAACACTGTATATATATACATATTTTTTTTATCAAAATACAATACATGGTTACATTTATGCACCATCGGGTTTTAGATCCCCGGAGTTTCTTTACTCCCTTCCACTTGTACTCTCACACACCACTGTTAACAAATAAACACACTTCCCACAATGGTATTCGCATCTCTCTGTGCGCAATTACCACAATTTAACCACAAATAAATGCGTATGTTTATATAACACACGCGCCAACCATCATAACAATTATTTTGTGCTATGCACAACTAGTTCACGTACACTTGTACGGTAAAACACACTAAGTGGTTTTGCGCTCTACCCCCCTTAAAAGGGATTACGCCCACGTAATCAATCACTGAGCATTAGCTTAAAATGTTCTGCCGTCGTGAAGTGTTTTAACTTCCACGCGGTCTATTACACAATGGATTCTGATTAGAGGATCTTAACCATATTGGCGGTTTAGTCCCTAAACCAAGAATTCGCATTGGAGTTGTAACTCATAACCGGTTTCGGTCCTGGCCTGTGAGGCTTTTAGGCATTGATATCTAGCCATCCATTCGTATTCACAATGTATACCCGGTACCTGACGCATGGGCTCACTGGCCTCTGTTGCGCAACCCTGATAATTATAGAGCTAGTTTGCCCCATTCGTTACTGTTACTGTATTGTACATCTCCAATGTATTACCCTTATCTTGGAACAATGGTTTCTCAACCGACGCATGGTATCTCTTACCCTGAGCGAATTCGGTGAGTTTCACAAATTTTCCATCCACTTCTCCAATAGCTTACAGCGTAAACTACTAGTAATTCACAATGATTGACTTGCTTCTACCGACTTACTGTCGGTTGAGATTGAGCTACTACCTAGTGTGTAGTGCTCTCTCAGCTATTTACACTATTTGGGGTATATTCCATACCGATATTTGGCAGTTAGTGCTACTGTAGTCACTTACTGTTAATCATGTCTCCACATTTGGTTTTGTACAGTACCCTTTTATTGGTGCGGCCTTGCATTTCCTATGCATCGGCCATTATAACATTATTCCTCCACAATTACCATGCTTCTGATTCCTAGCTATCCCACTCGATCATTACTGCGCAAGTGCAATACCAAAACACTCAGTCATACAGAGTGCAGAGGCGTAAACCCTTGACAGCAATCTCTCATGCGATTGCGATAGGAATTTACACTGTGTTTACTGAATTCTTATCACATAATACTTGTCACCGGCTTACTGCTCGGTTCATTTGCTATCACTTACTGTTGCATCTCCACTGGGTTAACTCATAACTCTGCTCACTCACCATTTTATCATCTACAATACTCATACAACGGTCGCTTATTGCGCACCGTACCCTTACTCATTTGTATAACATCAACTTATACTGCATCTTTACGTATATTACTTCCATACATATACTTGTATTATTCAATTATGGTTCATCATTTTTGGATGACTACTGAATTGCTCCTTGAGCGTCGTCATTCAGGTCACAAGCCGGCATTATTCAGCTCGGTGTTTTCACACTTTATACTCACACACTACTAGCTAACTGCTCTCTTTCAATATTTTAACATCGTCCCTCCTTACATATTCCTTGAATTGATTCACATAACTACCGCTCCTGCGGTCCACAATATCGAGAGGTATCCCCACTCTTAATGCAGTGGTTCGTTCTACCACTCTACTCACTTCACACATAAACTTCTACCATCAATCGAATTTATATAGCATGTCTTGCTTATGGCTTATAAGCCTTATTTGCCTTGAGCTGGGCTCATTGTAGGCTGTCCACACACATGTACTTCTCTGTACATATTACATGTTTAGAGGTTGTAGTGGGTTCCATGACAAGGTCGTTGCATTCCGTTTCCTTTCATGGGATGCCCTTAGGTTTGTCAGTCCGTCTCCTGACAACTTATGTCTAACTGGGTGTTAGTTTCAACCCTTGTGTTTCTGTCATGCATTTCATTCAACAATTGTTGATGCGAACACCCTTCAAGGATTGCTCCTGGGTGTTGCTAAGGTATGCCATTACATTAGGCTTGCATCTATGGGTAATTCAGTAAACTACACCTTCCTATGTTCGTAGCTGGGTACTCATTCCAGCTATCATGTTTTATCCCTTAGGCTTATCAAGACCATGTGGTGTCTTTCATAATAGTCCGTGCTCTTCGCACTCCTTGACTCTTTACATTTCCTTGAAATAAACTCACTAGTTCCTTTAGTCCTTTTTAACTTAACTGGGTTCCTTAACTTCAACTAGTCCTTGTAATCTCTAGCTTTCGTTTGATTTATACTGCTGACCGTAGACGGAGTCGACTACTTCCCGTGTTTCGGACTCTACTCGTATACATATATGGGGTATCATACTGATACATTGCTACTTACCCAACTAACCTATAAGTAGGTCTGTCAGGCCCACATGCTCCTATCGGAGTGCGGTCGTCCCACAACACAGTTGGTACACTCGTAGTGTCCGTCACACGCCTAGGTGAAGTATTCTGTTGTCAACTCCCTTATATTGTCCCGTGACAATATTCATTCCTTGCTTCCCGAACTTAATCGAGGGAAAGTTTATCCACTGTTGTATCCTTATCAATTGCCCCTGGTTTCACTGGTTTGGTTAAAAGAAGGTTGGAAAGAAGTGTTGGTTTGAAAGAAAATCTGGTTTTGAAAAGAAAAGGGTTTGAAAAATTGTGTTTAAAAGAAAAATTTCATGGTTTCACAACATCTTCTTACCTTAGCCAAGTCTAGCTTCTTGCTGACTGGTGTGTTTCCAATTACAGAGGTTAGGCTAACAGGCCCTTCCACTGTTATGACATTCACATTTAACTTTATTGTACTTTTCCAAGTATTTGTAGTGGTTATGAATTTCCTGAACAGCCCTGTTATAGTAGCACTTGCTATGGCAAGTGCGCCATGCTAACTGGCTATCGGTTCAACACATACCGGTTGTGGTATTGTTTTTACCCACTGTCATCAGTGGCCTTGTTGGCCCTCACTGATCTTACTTGCCTTGATAATAACTTCTCTAGGTGACTTCTCACTGTCTTCGCATGACGATCATCAACTAGGGTGTTTCCCATTCTGGGAGACCCCTTTTCCTTAGTATTGTATTCTCTTTGTAGCCCGTTCCACGTATTTGGGCACTACGTTGTAGTTCCCTTGTCTGTTGATATACCGTTGGTGTATTATTCATCATTGTGGTCCCGTAGACACTCGTCTCGGGTTTCTTTAATCCATTTCTTGCCTGTTGCACGGTAGGTGCGTTGCAAGCTGGTTATTCTCGACTGCTTGGCATGTCGACCCAGGTTGCCGGAAATTCTATTCCTCTATACACAAAATCCTTCATTTGTCGCTATGGAATGCGGTTAACATTGTTTAGATGGAGACCGTCTCCGGGATTCCCAGTTTTCGGGATCTACCGTATGACAGGTTCTCCGTACCCTAAGGTATTTAATAACAGCCAGATCGGGTATTCCCGAGTAAGAGAGGACTTCCATCTCTCTGGCGTTCTTTCCCAAGTTATCAAACAGGGATTGTGGAGGGTGGGATGGATGTTGTAGGTTTCCAGTAGTCACTGGTAGTTCCTAACTAGCGTATCTCTCACGCTATCACTCAACCCTTAACCCAAAGTACTTAAATCCTAACTCGGTATTCCTAAGCTCGGTAATTCAGTCATCAGAGCGATACTTCCGCTCTGATACCACTTTTTGTAACACCCCATCCAACAACAAACACATAATAACAATCTGCAGCGGAAACTCAACTCATCACATTACTTATTCCAATGGTGTTACACGCCGTTAACCACCTACGTGGCTAACAAGGCTAATATGTACATTTGTATCGGTCTGATGGACTAGATTCCCGAGCAACTACACAATACAATCCTCGTTCCATCTTCAACATTTATTATATACATACACTCCCCTGTACCGAGTATTTACAAACTACCGCCGATAACAACTTCGGTCTTACTACGCCTATCATACTCACGCCATTTAAATGGCTACCCATGTATAAACATCTGCCCCGTCCTACTCTCGAACGGGTTCCAGCTCCTTGTACCTGAAATAGAAAAGGAGAGAAAGGGTGGCCCCCAAGGGGCTCAGCACCTTTGCTGGTATGGTAATCCCGCAGCCCACATGCTACCGGGCCACGCACAACTAATTGTCGTCTTAGCATGCAGTTGATTATATTTAAATCATGCATACAAGCCATATCCATACAACACATAATATTTCGCCTCAATGGGCTCAACCTATAACCAAACATCCACACTTAACCAACCATCCAATGATTTCTTAAACCCTAGAGTGGCTCTCCTCTAAACGGAGCTACTTCCTTAACGAACGACGTGTACCCATCAATCGGGTTATCCTTAAATGCCTCTTGTCGCAAGCTGGGATTCATTTCCATGATCCACACATTCCATATCATACAACATATCTCATTTCTCACATAAAACATAACAACACCTTTCTTGTTTCAACGTACATATGATGACATCGCATCCATTTAAAACATCCAATATATGAATACACCATAGCATAGCAAGGGAATTTGCATAGCACCATAACATTACATACACCATAAAAATCGGTTCTCACAAGGAACCTTCCACCATAGTTAGTATACCATGTGAGCCTAGGGATTTTTGCCAATCCCATGTTAAGCTCGTTACCATCCTCGTTACCGTCCGGTTATATAGAACGGTTAACTTATACCCAAGGTGTGTCGGATATAGTAATCCCAAGCACACCGAAATAACATAACCATTAGTATGCCCCCGTGGCCCGACGTGAGTCAGTAATATAGCTTTGGTTAAGCTAAAGGGAAGGTTGGAACCCAATGGGAAAACAACCATAACATACACAGGGTCGAACCTATAATGGCACGACCCCCATCCTCACACGCGTGGCCGGAACAGACCGGACTCCTCTCCCCCCATTAGTACATACATATGCTCATAAGTTAATAGTTAGGGCTCTCATTGGAGCCTATCACACCCACAACCATACGGTATCATAACCGAGTTAATCACCCAAAGGAGGTTCACACACTTGCACATAGCAACAATATACAACCAACTCACGCATAGCCGTGGTTAGAACGATCCCATGGTATGGGTCGTTAAATCCGATTGCCGATCTCTTGTATGATCCTAGAGTCGGTTAGTTAAGTTTAACACACACATTCGAGGTTAAACGGTATCGGAATCATATTCGCCACATAAATGAATTACTATAAACTCATTACATGTTTTATCTTACAAGGTGGCAAACACTCAGAAAAACATATTGGCATACAAGCCGGTGTAATCCGGTAGGACACAGGTTGCAAGAAAACCATACCTGTCACCGGGGTCCACTTTACCACGTCCACTTACTATGTTCCTCGAGAATTCTCGAACAACTGTTGACAGACATGTTCTTTTATTAACATTGGGGTAACATGTTTGTTTTTTTAAAGTCTAATGCTTATAACTTTCCCCGTAACTTGGTTAAATAACTTTACATTTTTAACACGTTTTACTCTCGCATCTTAATACAACCTTTAGCCACTTTATTGTCATTAAAACTCACCTAACATGTCCTTAACATCCTTGTAACATCATTACCTACCAATCCCCATCATCACATGGATTTCATACCTTAAACCATGTTTTTGGTCCGACCGACCCACCGTCCGACCCACAGCTGGGTGGTCCATTACAGACCCTTTTACTTCCTTATAATCATGCCCGTCGACCCACAGTCCGACTCACTCGACTGGGTCGGACCATGTGCGAACATTTTCTTCCTTTGAAACTTGACCGACCGACCATGTCCGACCCACCCTTTTGGGTCGGACCATTACCGAACACTTCCTAACATCTAACAGAGGCTCGACCGACCCAAAACTGGGTCGGACCCCTGGGTCGGTCGCCTTCTAAACTTACCCAAACTTTGCCAAATCTTCACCAACTTCTCCTAGGCCCTTAATGTGTTCTAACATCATTTGGCACTTCAAAACACACCCTTAAGATATTCTTAAACACTCACAAAACTCTTTTTCTAATTCCTTAAACCTTTACTTATATCTTCACAAAATTCCTAACACTTACAATGTCTCCTTATTATTTCTAGGTGGCATTTCACCTATAATGACCACAAGACCAAGGTGTTTCCTCTAACCTTAACATCATCTCTCAACTTCTTTTCTTACTAACTAAATCTCTCTTTCACAAACTCCTTAAATTCCTTTCTCAAAACCTTATCTATACCTTATTCCCACCTTGCACATCATATACCTAAACCTTAGACAAACTTCTCCAAGACTTTAATACATTCACACAACACACATTGAATTCCTAGAACTTCCAAGATAATACCTAAATCCTTGCATCAATCTAATCACCTTAATACATGTTTTCTTCTCAAGTAAACATTCATTCACCTTTAACCTTCCTAGTTCACCCAAAACTCACTTACAATACTTAGAACTTCTTACACCTTCCCAAATTTGGCCATAGCTTCTCTAGTATATACCCACATCCAAACATTAGGTTTCTACCTTATTTCATCCAAGAACAACCTAAATCCATCAAACGCATTTTTATACACAAACTTCACACATTAAGCACTACATCACAATATAGTGCATAACTTAATTGCTTGGCACTAGGCCCTTAAATGCATGGCTCTTAGGCCCTTAAATGCATGGCTCTTAGGCCGTAAATTGCATAATCTTAAACACTGAATTTCCCACATAAAATGCCTTTGACCTGCAAATACACCCAACAATACATATTCCTTTAAAAACTCCTTGAGAGCATTTACTAGCTCATTTACCATTTGCTCTTTAGTAGTTTTAACAAGCATTATAAGCTTATTTCCTAAGGCATTAAACCACATTGAGATAGCTTGTTTACCTCTTTTCCTCACAAATTTCTTTCTTGTCTCCTTGAAAACCGGTAAGACATTTTGTTCCTTGCCAACAACTAAACAATATACCAACATTGAAATGAGTATATAAGCTTTAAGCTTTATCTCATTGTAAACCCTAGTTACATATATTGTTTAAACACATACAAGGTAATTGTTTTACCTTTGAATGGAAAGAGAGAGCTTAATGAGTATCAAGAGAGGACTCCTCCTTGCCCTTGGAAGATTCAAATGAAGCTAAAACAAGCAGAAAATACACCATTGTGAGGTGAATTTTCGGACAACATGACAACATGGAGGGGAACATGGATTTTCTTTGAGTTTCCTTACCTTGAAGCAAAAGAGAACATGAATATGTGAAAAGGTGAGCTCAAGCTCCTCCCATGGTGGTTTCTCTTGGCACCGAAATGGAGGTTTTGAAGTTTGAAGAGAAGAGACAAGTTGTAGAGCTTGGCTTAACTAAGAGAATGGTGGTGTTTGTTTTTGATTTGAACAAGTGAGCAAGATTTTACATGTGTTCAAAGTTGGAACCCATGGTGGTGGTAGTAGCATTACGAGAGAGAACAAGAAGAAGAGAGGAAGAAGGAGAATGGGACGTGTGAAATGAGAAGAGAAATGAGGAGAATGAGGTTTGCTTTTGCTTTTAGAAGATATTTGTACTAAAGTGAATAGTAACTTTTGCTTTATCATTTATTAACTCATTTGTTTGTATAGGTGTGGTGAGTCACTAAGGAAAACGGCCCCAAATAGTAGCAAGGGGGTATTTTAGACTTAATTAGTCAATTGTCTCACTTATAACATTATATGTTACAAACTAGTTATAAAAATCACTATTCACCAAAAACAAAGCACATAGAAGTGAAATTTTTGATTTCCCATTGATATAGCCACCCAAATGTGATACTATATAGTACACATGTTAATTAAAGAGTAATGATGGACATTAGCCATTCAAAACTCATTTACAAGACAATTTTTCAAAAACGTGCTTTAAGACTCCTTAAAGCACATTTTGTGTGTTTAACTTGTTTTCAAGCTTGGTTTTCTTTGGTAATTGATTTAATATGTTCATTAACATATTTATAAAGTATAGGTATGACCATTAGGTCTTATACACATTTATCCCAAGCTTAGAGCACATTTTTGCTCTTATTGACCTTAAGGTATTTATTTGTGTTTCGTTGGTTTCATTGTCTACCAAAGTTTCCTAAGGACTTAATTAGCCTTATAAAGTCATAATTAAACATTATCAATCTTGGTAGGCTCTTTGGGGTCTAACCAAGTTCACTCATAGCTTAGAGCATGTTTTTGCTCAAACTGTGTCTTAGTGCTTTATTGCACTTTACTATGGTTTAAATGGTTCATTCATGTTCTTAGGCACTTTTAGCCTTTAAATACCATAGTTAACATTTACACAACATACCAAGGTTTGGGGTATTTCAGTGGGGGATGGAATCGGGGTAGGGTAGTTTGCTCACCCTCGGGGACTGCTTTTAATATCTGTTCGTATCTGATTTGTGTTGTGTTGCTTGTGCGTTTCCTCCGCGTTTTGTGTTGTTAATTGATTGGTTAAACCCCGAGGGTACTGATTTACCATTCTATGAATTTTGGGTGAGTTTGGTATGTTTTGGATGATTTTCTGCGCGTCTGATCATCCTGGTTTTCGCCTCTGTTGTGCCGTCCGAACTTCGGTCCGAACGTTGAAGTTCGGACGGCTTGTTTTTCCGCTCTGATTTATGAATTTCGGGGCGTCCGAACTTTGGTCCGAACATCGAAGTTCGGACACCCCTGTTTTGTGAAAATTCCGAGTTTCGAAGCTCGGACTTCCCTCGTAACTTTTCCGAAGATTGTGTCCGAACTTCGGTCCGAACATCGAAGTTCGGACACTGTGATTTTCCGCGTTGGTTTGTTTCTCGGCTTTTGTCCGAACTTGCAAGGTCGACGCAAAGTTCGGACAAGCCTCTGTTTTTGGCATAGCTTCTTCGTTTTAGCTCTGTTTTGAGTTTCGTTTGTGGGGTTGGATTCCCCTATCTGTGTACAAGCTTCTTATGCTGTTTATATGCATCTCCATGCACTTAAGATCTGTTTTGTGAGCTTTTGGTTTTGGGACCTAGTTACTTTGCTTCTGAGCCTTGGATAGTCGGGTCGGGCTGTCCCGTAGCATGCTGCGCAGGAATTCCTTCTGTTTATACTCCTTAGGGTCTCCCTTAGGACGTTATGTGACCGACGGGTCTGTTAGCTGTCTCTACGGCTTCTGTTGTGGGATCTTCGGATCCATAGGACATTATGTGAGTCCTTCTGTTGTGTTAGCTGGTTACTAGTGTCCCACACTTCTGCATCTGTTTCTGAAAGTCCGACTACGATTTGAAGTGACATTCTGCTCTGCCTCTGTTTTGTGGTTTCATTCTGTCTTTATATTGACTCCGCCATCTTCTCTGTTATAAGTATCCTTCTGCTTCTGTTTTGAGTGGGCTTCCTTGAGGAAGTCTTCTGCTTGCTGGGCTGTTTAGCTCACCCCTTTACTTTGTTGCAGATTGAGCTCGTGGGATCTTCTCTTCTCGTCCCTTCTGGAGCTTCGTTTATTTTTATGATTCTTTAGACTTTGTTTTCTTGCGCGTTGGACGCTTTAGTACTTTGTGTAGCCTTCGGGCCTCTCTTTGTATTTGACTTATAAGTATTTAGACCTTGTAAACTCTTTTGGTATTTATACAAGTTGTTATTTGGTTTTGGGATTCGTTTTGCTTAGAGCCTTGCGACGTTAGGTAGTAGACTCGCGGCGTGTAACGGCCTAATCCCTAGGCCGGTTTTGGGGTCGTTACAAAAGTTCTTCCCGGGAAAGAGTACCGACGTCAACTTGATTCAATGGGGATGCTTAACATTCTAGCAAATCATTGAAATTCTTATTTCCTCGATTTGAGGGGGGGTGTTAGGATATTAGTATATAGTTTATATTAGTTAGCAACTTATCCGTTGCCTTATATTACCGTTGGCGTCTAGCCGTTTATTCTTCTCTGTTATATATTACTAATCCTCCCTTATGTGATGTACAAGTGCAATATACGAACATCATTTTCCTCTCTAATCTCGTCTCTGTCTCTCATTTCTCTTCACTGCTTCTCTATTCTCTATTCTAACTATCAACAAAGAGTAGGTCTTTCAAGATTTAGATGGAAGTAGCCTAATCAAAAGGAATATAGAGATAGAAGTATGCAACATTTTTTTCATTAGGCCCCACAGTTGTCATCATTGTATTAAATTATCAAATGATATATTATCATAATATCATTCATTCATATGTTAATGATGCCACAATCAAGGTTTCTTTTTTGAAGAAAAGGAAAACATGTGACTACTAATCATAGCAATAAATCGAGTACATCAGTTGGAATGCTCGATTCCCATATAAGCAACTAACACTTGAACCTACCCCTTTTCTTGCAAGGAGATAGAGCACTTAAATATTCACTTCTAATTACAAAATCAAAATGTGTTTCAAAGCTTGAGCATCATCCAAACTACCCAAACCATTCAAGTAATCCACCAATGATTACGATCAGTCAAAAACCAAAGTTTTCTTAAGCCTGAAGTCTTGATCTGCAAGAACCCAAAATATAGCGCCTTTGTCTCCACCTTCGTTGTTGTCCCTCCATTACAGCCTCCACTGAACCCAGATCCAATGACTTCTCCACCTTCGCCTTTACAGGCCATGCCATGCCATACCGTCCATCTGCCATGAAGCTACCATCCATATAGACCTTGACATATCCATCAGTTTGCTGCATTGCCCAAGCCTTACCATCCATAGCCGTGTGTAAGAAAGCCTCCGCCCTAGTACCAACCCAGCTCCTTCCTCCCCTAACTTGGCAAATGGAAAACCAAATTTTCAAAGTAACAGAAGCGACGTAAGCTTAGAAATAGAGTTTTTAAGACAATAGTTCAACATCCAATCCAGAAAAGCTTTGTTTGTTTGTAACTGTATAGGCCTTTAATTTTGACAGTTGTCATAACTCATACACCTCAGGGCAATGAACAAAGACATGTGATAACAATCAAAATCACTACATTCACATAAAGGCTGAAAGCCCCCACCACAACGTTGATGTATTATCCCTTTACAAGGGATAAATTGTTAGTGTATATATATCTCAAGTTGTTGTTTTCTGTAATACTCTCGGTTGTCTTAGCTGTCATTAGTTATCACATTTTGTTTAGACTCTTTTATTTTCCTCTTCATATAAAAGAGTCGCTTACCCCGACAGTCAGACTTGTAACAACATTTTACTCTCTCAATAAGAAAGTTCTCGATGTTCCTTTCTCTCAGTTTCACTTCTCTGTCGATAGCTTCTTTTCATTAACATCAATGGAATTCTATATGGTATCAGAGCAGGACAGTTAGATCCTTGCTTTTGATTCTTGTTCTCTCTCTTCCGATGGCGTCAAACACAAACACGAGCAGTGAAATTGAAGAATTAGTTCGATCCCTCACTGAGTCGAGGTCGAAGATGAACGTCATGGATCCGTCAGATCCTCTCTCATTCACGCATCTGATCATCCCGGGATGATCATTGCTCCCAAATTCGGTGGCAGTGGATTCCAGACATGGAAGAGATCCGTTCTTATAGCATTGATGGCAAAGAATAAGCTCGGCATGATCGACGGAAAGCTACAGAGATCCGCGGATGACGAAGCAAAAGCTTTGGCATGGGAAGGTGTAACAGCCTGGTCATGGCTTGGCTTCTCAACGCACTCGATCAAAGAATCAGTGATAGCATCATATACAACAGCACTGCTAAAGATATGTGGGATAGCCTTTTGTCAAGGTACGACAGAATCGACGGCACAAGGCGATTCAATTTGAAGAAGGAGCTCTGCGATCTTGAGCAAGGAAATGATTCTGTAAGTACTTACTTTACAAAGTTTAAGGCAGTCTGGGATGAACTCACCGCTGTTGTTGATTTAACTACCTGTAAGTGCTGCAAATGCGGGTATACAGAGAAAGTTAAAAAGCTTTGGATGAGGATAAAGTCCTAGATTTTCTGATGGGCTTAAATGACTGTTACGTCAATATAAGGGGGAATATTTTGATGCTGAAACCCTTACCAAGCCTTGAAAATGCCTACTCCCTAGTTCTTTCAGAAGAGGGGCAGAGGGAAAGCAATAAGAAAAGGAGAAATGATACTGAAACGGGAAGTTTTGCTAATAATGCTCAAAAAGGATATAAAAACCACAACAGTCTCTAAGGTGGCAGTCGAATGTGGTAAAGGAAAGAAGAAGGAAAACTGCACCTTTTGTGATAAGTTTGGGCATAGTGAAGATAGTTGCTTTGAGAAGCATGGTTTTCCCAATGGCTGGAAACACGGGGAAAAACAAGAAGTTGAATGTTTCAGCTATGCAGCAAGTCAGCAAGCAATGAAAATTCTGAAATTAATTCACCAGTTCCTGGTCTATCCAATGAGCAGTTAGGTCTTCTCGTTGGTTATCTACAGAAAGTGAATTTGGGGCACAAGGAAGAAAGTGCTACTTGCAATTTTGCAGGTAATGTTCACTCTTCTATTCAATCTTTGCATTACAGCCTTAATGCAATGAATGAAAGTTCTTGAGGACAACAGTAGAGGCAATCTGTGGGTCATAGACAGTGGCGCTACAGATCATTTAACTGGAAGAAAAGAAATTTGTTTGATGAAAAGGTTTTAAGAACAAACATTCTGTTTCTTTACCTGATGGATGGGTCCAAGACATAAAGTTTCAGGAAAAGCTATGCTAACTGATGATTGTCTTTTACAAGATGTCTTATTGGTTCCTGGTTTTAAATGTGACTTGCTGTCGGTAAGTAAACTGGTGCAACAGATTGGGTGCAAAATGATGTTTCACAACAATCTTTGCACTTTGCAGGACCCAATTTCGATGCATGAGAAAGTCATTGGGAGAGAGCAGCATGGCCTATACATTTTGGACATTCCAGCATTTCAACAGTTCTGTAAAGAAAAGGAATGTAGCAGATGTTTGATACTTACTGTAATTCAGTAGTGAATAAATCTGTTTTGTACTGGCATTACAAGTTAGGCCATGCTTCATTAGAGAAACTTGTTAGTCTTGGTCTGATAAATAAGAAAGAGATTTGTGGAGATGTTTGTTTGTGAAAGTTGTAATAAAGCAAAAGGCCACAGATTGCCTTTTCCAATCTCTTACAGCAAGAGTGTTGATTATTCGATCTCTTACACATAGACGTTTGGGGTCCTTGTTCTGAAGAAAATCATGACGGAAGCAAATACTTTCTAAGTATAGTTGAGGATAAAAGTAGAGCCTTGTGGGTCAGGTTAATGAGATCAAAGTCTCAGGCCTTTACTTACATTAAGGATTTCCTTGCTATGATCGAAAGACAGTTTCTAAAAAAGGTGAAAATTGTGAGAACAGATAATGCTTTTGAGCTTGGTGCATCAGCAGAAGGAACTCGATTCTTTCAACAGCTGGGAATCATTCATCAAAGAAGCTGTCCACATTCTCCACAGCAAAACGGTGTGGTAGAAGAAAGAAAGCATCGTTTTCTGTTGGGAACAGCGCGTGCTGTTTATTTTCAGTCTGACATTCCTCTCAAGTATTGGGGTGAGAGCATTTATTTGCTACCGCTGTCATCAACTGTCTACCTTCAACTGTTTTGATGGAAAAAGTCCTTATCAGGTCTTATATAACAAGGATCCTGATTACAAAACCCTCAAAACATTTGGTTGCCTGGCTTTCGCTACTAATGTTAAGTCTCACAAGCAAAAGTTCGAAGCCAGAGCATTCAAATGCATTTATCTTGGGCCCAGCTTCATTAGCAAAGGTTTTAAATTGCTAAGACTCCAAGATAACACAGTCATACACAGCAGAGATGTCAAATTCTATGAAGAAGTTTTCCTTTCCTTGAGCAAACCCCATGGGGTACAGCTTCAGAAAGGTTTCATGGTTTTGATACTCCAGATATATATGATGATCCTATCTTGCCTTCAGCCCCTTTCTCAACTGTTCCTTCCGCAGCAACTGATAATCTGAATGACACAGACATCAGAAATGATAATCTCATTGCAGCTGATGGTTTTGGAATCATCAGAGAAACATCCGTTCCTCAAGAAAGTCAATCATCAGAAATTTCTGCAACACAGGAGATTTCTTCTACTGAAAATCTGGAGTTTGTCGCAGATCTAACAGAATCAGGCATCAACCTCTCATCTGCAAGATTACTTTGTTGGTCAGATAAGTTCTCACTCTGATGATGTTTTTACTACAGCTCTTTCTCAGCATATCTATAGAATCAGTAATGAAAATAATTGCAATACTCTGGGATTATTTTCTTTAATGATATTACACCTGAGAAAAGAATTAATGTGGACAGCATCAATTTTGCTTCTAATAGCAATGTTTCTTCTGTTGATGAGATGGTTGAACCCAAAACATTCAAAGAAGCTAATTCAAATCCTCACTGGCGGTCTGCTATGGCTGACGAATTATCAGCTCTTGACAGAAATGGCACTTGGGAGATAGTAGATCTTCCAAAAGGCAAAGAGCTATCAGCTGCAAATGGGTTTATCGAATTAAGCTCAAAGCTGATGGAACGTTGGAACGTTACAAAGCAAGACTTGTTGTGCGAGGCTTTACACAAAAACATGGTATTGACTACAGTGAGACATTCTCTCCCGTTGTCAAGATGACCACCATAAGAAGCCTCATTGCTGTTGCTGTAAAAAGAAACTGGTTTATTTGTCAACTCGACGTCAATAATGTTTTCTCCATGGTGAATTGAATGAGGAGATCTACATGAAATTACCAGAGGGATTGAATATGCCGGTGAAAACAAAGTTTGTCGATTATTGAAGTCCTTATATGGTTTAAAAACAGGCCAGTCGTCAATGGTATTCTAAGCTCACAAAATTTCTTCTTTCTGAAGGATTTACCAGCTCAGAGAATGACTTCTCTCTCTTTATAAACACTCGAAGAACTCTGTGATATTTGTTGGTGTTTATGTTGATGATTTACTGGTTTACGGCAATAATGAAGATATGATTGTGCAACTCAAGGTCAGTTTGCATAATACCTTCAGGATTAAGGATCTCGGTCATGTTCATTTTTCTTGGGGATGGAGTTCACATAAACAGATCAAGGGATGATTGTCACTCAACAAAAATTTGTTCGTGAGCTGCTAGAAGAGTTTGATATGCCACATTGTCGATCTGTTGTTAGTCCTCTAGAGATAGGCCTTAAACTTCTTCCTGATGATGGTGATTCTCTTGAGAGTCCAGATCTTTATCGCAGATTAGTGGGCAAATTGAATTTATTACGAACACTCGGCCCGATATCAGTTTCAGTGTTCAATTACTAAGTCAGTTCTTAAACTCTCCTCGAACACATTTATTCAGCTGCTTTACATGTTTTTGAAGTATCTGAAAGGGACTTCGTCCAATGGGATTCTTCTCAACAACTGCCCCACCTACAATCTTGTTGCCTATTGCGATTCGGACTGGGCTTCTTGCCCAATTTCTAGACGGTCAGTCAGTGGATTTTACATTCTCTTGGTGGCTCTCCCTTATCTTGGAAGTCAAAGAAACAAGCATGTGTTTCTTTATCTTCAGCTGAAGCTGAATATCGGGCAATGCATAAGGTCACCTCTGAGTTGGCATGGCTGAGTCGGTTAATGACAGAACTTGGGGTTACAGAGGTCACACCGATACCACTCAAGTGTGATAATCGCTCTGCTGTCTTCATTGCAACAAACCCAGTTCTTAATGAAAGAACCAAACATGTTGAATTAGATTGTCACTACGTTCGTGAACAAATTCAACAAGGACTCATCTCTGTTGGTCATATCTCAAATTCTATTCAGCTGGCTGACATGCTTACTAAAGGTCTTCATGGCAAAGATTACAGACGACATTTCAATCAAATGGGCATCTTTTCTGGTCACAAGATCAGCTAGAGTTTCTCTCCCTGCTCTTGAGGGGGGGTGTAGTGTGTTATATATCTCAAGTTGTTGTTTTCTGTAATACTCTCGGTTGTCTAGCTGTCATTAGTTATCACATTTTGTTTAGACTCTTTTATTTTCCTCTTCATATAAAAGAGTCGCTACCCCGACAGTCAGACTTGTAACAACATTTTACTCTCTCAATAAGAAGTTCTCGATGTTCCTTTCTCTCAGTTTCACTTCTCTGTCGATAGCTTCTTCATTAACATCAATGGAATTCTATATAAATCCCATTTAAGAGACACTACCCAAAACACTTAACTCATGGGGGGACAATGCATTTCCAGATCTACTTGACTGCCTTTCCAACAAGATTAGAAGTTGATGAAGAAGATGCATCAGTAGATGTACAATTCAATAACTGATAATAGGCTGATTTGATAGAGAACAATTTATTCGCTGCTAAACCCCAATACCAGGAACCTGATTGCTACTGCAATCCCGTTAAAGGTATTGACAAAATTGCATCTACATCATCAGAGGAAAACCAGCGCCTTACAAAATTTTCCTCCATGAGTTTGTGAGTTGATCAATAAGCCAAGAGACAATGCCTTCATTCCGCCTAACTGGCGGCAAGGACCAAACAAAAGGACATCCACCTGGTTTACTATGCAGCTACCTATCAGTATACGAACAGCATGGCCATTACCTATATGTTTATAAGCTCCCTGAGATACAAAATCCTTAACGCCTCACAGAGTTCTCCATATTAAACTAGGTATACTACCCAAAGTGGAAGAAAAATAAGTTCTCATTGGGTAATATCTTGCCTGAAATAGTCTAGCCACCAAAGAGTTAGGGGAGGTAAGGATAAGCCAAGACTATTTAATTAATAGAGCATCATTAAAACACTCCAAGTCCCGAATCCTAAACACCATGCAGCCTGCTCGTGCATAATTTCCCTCATTTCATCCAGTGCAACCCTCATTTTGTAATATTTCCAGACCACCAGAATCTAGCAAGCATTTAGTTATATCATGGACAACTGTAACTGGAAATTTAACAATACTCATAACATAAGTAGGTAAAGCTTGGAGAATAGATTTAATTAAATTCCCCGCCAGCCTGTGAGACTTGATTTGACTAACTCTGTTTTTAGCTGCTCTATTCCGAAGGTTCTCAAACATTTTAACTCTACTGCTCCCAACCTTACTTGGAAACCCAAGGTACAAGTCAAAGTCAGGGACTTGCCTAGCCCCAAACACCGCTAGGACACCATGGCGAATAGATGCATATATTTGTATTACATTTTTTAATACGTATATCAAATAGCAATAATGATTAATGACCATTGAAGATGAAAATTAATGTGTGGTTTCGTATGCTTTCCCCTTCTCGAATGTTAACGTTATGTATGCTTCAGGTTATGTATTGGGGTTTGACAATGTTCGACCGGGGGTTTGGCATTGGCATATTTGTAACTGTTTTGGTTTGGGTTATTCTATATATAACAGTATATTATTGAAGGAAAACACATAAAACTTAATAAGGTATCACCCCAAAGTATTATAAATATGCTATTAAATATGCCACACAAAAATATTAACATAAAGAAAGTTAAACCTTTTACCCTTGACATCATTAGAAGTCTGGGTCCCATACTAATAAAAAGAATGGTAGCCTCTGAGCTAAGGGTTATGACTGCTGAGGAGGAAACAACTTTGTCCATCGGCAGTTCAATACGTAGATTATAGTATATTGATCCTAGATTGTTAATTTGACAAGTATTTAATTAGTTAAAGAATGTACTGAGAACAACATTCATAACACCAGCGGAGTTCACAACCAAATCCAAGCCATCGCAAAAATTACCGGTAGGATATATATATATTATATATATATATATATATATATATATATATATATAAGGGTATTTTGATAAATAGATGTTTAAAGGCTATTTTGATAATTAGCCAAGTTGTTGATTCAAATGAGACCTTAATAAGATGTGCCTATGCTTTTATGAAAAAGACATAACCCTAAAGAAGTGTCTTTGTGCTTATGCCTATATAAATTCATGGTTGTAGCACTTGGGTGATGGTTCTTTTGCTATTAAATCCTCTCTCTGCCATAACTACTCTCTCATCAAATCGCTTGTCTAGACAACATCTTCGGATGCATATGCATTACTTTGATTGAATGTATCTCCAATTCTATATCAGGATATCATAGTTCGAGAAAGAGATTAGTCATCATTCAAAGACTAATTTACTCATATACAAATAAGAAAATCCTTAATTGGTCTGAGCTTTTGGTTTATTTCTCATATTTGTGATTCTCGAATGTTGAGAATTGTTTTTTTAACAAAAAACGACAATCAAATGTTGTACTTTTGTAGTACAATCCAGTCTGTTTTGGTATATTGAATGCGCATGTGCGGTTAATTGGAACGCATGAGGCTACATATATATATAAAATAGGGAAATTTCATCAAATATCACTGAGTTTTACTTAATTCACGATATGTCACTGTGTTTTTAAAATTATACAGGATAACACTAAATTTTTACTTATTTCATCAGATAACACTATGTCTCATATTTGTTAAATATCTAGTTAATATTCCAGAAAAAAAAACTGACTAAACTACCTCTATTATTAATTAACAACTTGAAAATAATTTGTTATACTGGTAAATTTCATAAGACACCACTTTTATTTAACTATTTATATGGGTAGTTTAGTCATTTTTCTAGGAATATAATAATGAAACATTTTAACAAATATATAGATAGAGTGTTATCTGGTGAAATAAATAAAAACTTAGTGTTATCGTGTGTAATTTTAAAAACACACTGGTATATCATGAATTAAGCAAAAACTGAGTGATATTTGGTGAAAAATGCCCTATAAATATTATTTTTTTGTTTGCATGGCTAATCCATTTAAACACTATTATGCCGTATGCGCCTTCACTTGATTAAAATTTCAGTGAAATTAAACGGATTGTGACATTTCTTCACGTCTTCATTGAGATGACGATGTCACCGTCTTGGACTTGGTTGACATAAATTATGCTTCCTATATGTATACATGATGGACGGCGGAGTAGAGGTGAAGTAGTGTGACGGATACAAAATTTCCGTCACTGACGGACAAAATCCTGACCATTCAATTATTTGTGTTTTCAGAGAGTGGGCTATAAGTGGATGTAGCTATCTGGCTACATTCTCGCGATCCGTCCTCTTTTCTTTTTTTCTTCCGCCCCTACGGCTCCTACGTTTTTCTTTTCATGCGTAGATTCATTTTTTTTTTTTCATTTTCTCTTTTAAGTTTTTATTCTTTTTCTTTAAATTATTGTAACTTTTAATATATAAGTTCAAAATGAAAAAAA
>CM041778.1:52052128-52217167 GCA_023374045.1 Limonium bicolor
GAGAGAAATGAGATGGTGTGTGAATTGGAACTCCAGAGGAACCACGGAAGGAGCCTCCGGAAGGACCCTGAATAAGGAGGAATGAAGCTCGTATTTATAGAGGAAAAGAACAGAGCAGCAGCTCATTAGCTCACTGATTGAGCTCGATGATTGCAGCTCCCCATTGATTGCAGCTATTGATTGCGCAGGGGACAAGGTTGAAACGCGGGCGTGATTTCTGGTAGGCGCCGTCTGAATCAAGTTGCAGAGCGAGTCGGCGAAGAAGATAACCCGTTTCAGATCTGTATTTTTAGTCACGTCCGCCTCCTCAAATGAGGCGGTTGCATGGGCGGTAAGAATTGTGTCCGCCTAACCCATGCATCCTCTCTTGTCCGCCTCCACGTCCTCCTGTTAATGGGGCGGTTGCAATAAGTTTGTCCGCCCCCTAATGAGGCGGTTGCCTCTATTTTCTTCCTTTCTAGTGTCGTCCGCCCCATAATGAGGCGGTTGCATGCAAATCATGCGCATGCATGTCCTCTCCGCGTGACCTTCTTAAATCCCTTATAAACATATATATGTTTTAGGTATTTTTCCTACAATTTAACACATATAATACATCAGTTAATATAACAACATAATTATAGGAAAAACCCTAGATAAGTGCGAAACATTACTAAAAATGCTGCAATTAATAAGGTGATTAAACCTTAAAAAGTCTATATGTTTTGCACTTATCAAACTTCCTCACACTTGACTTTTGCTTGTCCTCAAGTAAATAAGGAATATAATTATCTCTAAGCCTTAATAATAAAACAAGATTAAATAAGTGTAGAAAGGAATTTAGACAAAGTGACAATCGAAAGAATAATTCTGCTCTTAGAAGTAGGTTTTATAAACAGTGAAGAAGAACAATTTAATAAAAGCATAGAAAAACTAGACTGCAGAAAACAAGTTAGATTAACCTGGGATTTTCAACCAATTTCAATTCTCTAACCCGGGATGACAAGGGGTGTGAAGTAATGCCTTATTCCGCAATACCTTTCAACACCACGTACTCATGCTTATGAATATAATTTGCAATTTATATTTACATTTCTTTTTGAATGTGCAAATTGTATATACAAAGCACATATTATTTATATATATATATATTTTTTTGAATTGCATTATTTTTTTCTGTACCCCAGACTTTTCTCTCTATCCTTGTAGCGGTGTTGGGTCTTCTATCCCAGATCACGAGACCTTAGGTAGATAGGTGTTAAAGCACCCCAAAGAACTTAATAACCGGATAGACGAGGCCTGTTTTTGGTTTAGAAAAATTCATAAACAGTGGAGTACCTTGTCTTTATCCTTCTCTTTCCTTGACTTTCCACATATTTCCATAATCCCAAGCTAAACTAAATTGATTTTTACAACTAGCAGATCTATCATATTTTGAGTGAAAATAGAGTATTTTGATGGAAAATAATTGTATACAAACTCCTAAAAATAAAACCATCTTTCAGTTGTCACTTGACATAATTTCAGACACTTCTACAATTATTTTATCTCATTTTTATCAAATTTTTAAAATTTAGGCAGTTTAGAGTAGCAAAAAGTGAGTGTGGCATTATCGAACTACTGTCATAATTTCAGGGAAAGGTCTCTCCTTCCTCACACTTAAGAGGAGCAATGTCCTCATTGTTCAGAATTAAAATCAAGAAAATGACCTTTCAAATTATGACAGACTCATAAAGGATTAAATAAATACGGGTTGAACATTAATAAATAAAGGAAGAACTGAAACTCCCCTTGTATCGTAGATTGAGGAAGGTATCCTTCCTCACACTTAGAGCTTTGGCAGGGGTGAGATGTTCCTCACACTTAAGTTTGCGCAAGTGTTCAACCGAAGATATTGAAATGCCTAGAGCAACTGAGGTTGCTCCCATAGGCGAGTTCAGCTATATATTCGAATATTTATTCTGAAAAGAAAATCATATACAGCCAGCAGAACTCAAGTGGCACCAAAAAGAAAATAAAAATATGGTAAACATAAATAATTAGGCATAAATAACTTTAAGCATAAATAATGAAGTAAGCCGAACTGTTACCTTCCTGAAGTTTTGATAAGGTTCAAACAGTATAAGTCTACAAAATGTTAGTAAACAACAGAACAAAATAAAATACAATCAAATAAAAATAAAAATAAAATCACTGCGGCGGTGGTGGTGGAGGCTGTGCAGGTCCCTGGCCTGTCTGAGCGAGGAAATAGTCAAGTAGAGCGCAGTCCTCATCAGACGCATCGTGTGCTGCAGAGGGGCGAATCTGATGGGCTATGATGTCCAAGAGAAGCCTCTGCTGCAGTGTAGGGAAGCTCGCGAAAGGGAGGACTTCCTTGTCCTCCTCCCCTCTATGTCGGATCCTCCGACCTACGTCCTGAAGCCATCGGGTCTTCGACATATGCATATAATCCTCTGTGAACCCCCGGTGATCTCCAGGACCAATCTGGATGTGTAGGATGGACGAGAATGTGATGGGTGTGATCTCCACAGGGTGATGGCGCACGTAAGAGGTGATGCTCAGATTGCCCGCCCGGGCATTCGCATAAAACTCTCTCACGAGCTCCTCACAGAAGACTCCCGCACCCATCTTCAGGACCATAGAAAGTCCATGTCTTGCAAACAGGGTATCCACCCCTGCAGCCTCTAGTACCTCAGGAGCAAATCTCTTCTCCATAATGAAGTCCTTACCTAAATCGAACCAGGCTCGGGCTTCTGCCGAAATAAACCCGTCATCCCGAAGATCCGGATGACGTAAAGGAGCAGAAGAAGATGATGCCCCGGGGCAGTTGCCCCTAGCAGATCTAGAACCAGATGAACCACCACGCATACGAGGAGGCATACTAATATATGGAATTAAAGGTAAACAAATATTAACAGCATAACAATAAAATATTCAATTATTTAAACAAATTAATAATAGCATGAACATTAATAGAAAATAACAGCATAAAAATAAACAAAAATAGCATAAAAATTAAAAAGAAAATAACAACAAGAACGTTAATAAACAAGACAAAAATTAATATCAAGATAGAACATTATTATTTTACCATAAACAACTCCGTAAATTAATAAAAATAGAAAACAAGTTGAACAAAGAATGAAACATAAACAGAATAATTATACAACATAAATTTTGTCGAAAATTCGACAGAGTCTCCCCTAAAATTCTTCGTTTCTCCACAAAAAATTCAGTCAGATTCAAGGTATTTAGTACCGTCACCAATCAAATCTATAAATAATAACCTATAATCATAATATTCATTCGTTTAATAATCAAGGCAAAATAAAACTGAAAATGCTAGTTCAACAAGGAATTTTCGTAACTAACATTCACCAATTTTAGAATTCATCAAATACACCCAATCTAAGTGTAATAAGTGAAGATTTAACCTTGTATATGTATATTATGATTAATGGAGGACAAATTCGAGGGAAATCTAGCAAATTAAGTTCGAAATTTTCGAATTTGTGAATTAGGGATTCGAAACTTCAGCTCCTAATTTCTCCTAGTGTAGTTCATCATTTACAGATTTGAAGCTATAGAAACGTAGAGAATTGAAAAACGAAGATTTCGGTACTAACCTTGCGTGATTTGGTGGAGAATTGAGGAAGATTGAGCAAGTTGAGGGGGAGGGCGATTCGCGACTGTGTTCTTCTCTGTATCGGGCTCGAGCTCGATTTGAAAATTTGGGGAAGAACAAATGTAATTCGAAACGCGGCGTTTGCTTCTTTTTTTTTCAGTATAGAGGGACGTTCGCCTGGACGTCCGCTCGGTTTTCAGGCGGACAAGGGCCGCGGTATTCAGTTGCGTCTGCGTGGATGACCGCGTCGAAATGGGGCGGACGTGGCTTAGATGACCGCCTGGAGACGGGGCGGTTGTCCAAGCGGACAGCCCCCTGTTTCGTTTTTTTTTTAATGTAACAATAAAGAATAAGAAATAAACAGATTAAACATTAGTACATAAAAATTAATAATTAGTAGTTAGATTACATAAATTATAAGTTAGTGGTTAATTACATAAAATTAAATGTTAAGGACAATGGAAATAAAATGTTAGAGACAATGGAATTAATTATGTTAGAGACAATGGAAATTAAATGTTAATAAGTTAGAAGTTAGATGTCAGAAGTTAGATGTCCGTAGTCAGGTGTCCAAAGTCATATGTCCAATTAATATTAACAGATTATTAAATGATTAATATTAACAAAATATAGAAGATATTTAATATTAACAATAACGAAAATAATATAGAAATATTATTAACATATTTAAGAGAACAAAATATTTATAATTAAACAGGTGAATAATCCGGGGCTTAGGAACTAGAATAAATCTAGTCCCCGGCAACGGCGCCATTTTGCAGACGTTATAATCTGAGTGGTTGAAATGGTGTAAAATTAAAAGAAAAGAAATTAAAAACTCAAAATAAACGTCGGGCTGCAAACAAATCCCGGTCGCAGTAGTATAGAGAAATGTAAGCGACCGGATATCGAACCACGGGACTAATGTACATATTAAAGTACCTAAGCGTGTCACAGGAGGGGGGATTAATTGACTTGTTACATATAAATTAAAGGAAAGATAAAATGACTAAATTAACAGATAAACTAAACGGGACTCTGTTTCACATTAATATAATATCTGTTCTTTCATGCTAGGTCTACTGGTTTAATTATAACTGTTTGGCAAGATTCCTGATATTTTCTTAAGGTCCGATGAAAACTCATAAGAACTCGTTCACCTGTAATGCAAGGTCCGATGAAAACTCAAGCAAAAGCCTGCGAACGGCAGAGGTGTTGAGGGATTACATTTGCAACTGAGTACTAACTTAAACGATGAAAATAAGTTTCCCCCAGTTTTACGGCTTAATCAACCCATCTGTTTCCAACCGATGAAATCAAAAACAGACTTAGTAAAGCATTTTAATAAATTCATGAGGTTTATTAAAAAGATGGCGAGAAAACCTTTAACCGTAACAAACTTTATTAAAATTAAAACCAGTAAAACATATTGCATAATTAATACAGAAACATAATAATTATTCCCAGAGTATACGTAAACTAGCCTAACATATTAAATAGATAGACAGAGACAAGAGTAATAGAAATCATCCGTATTCACTCCGGCTCACTCTGCTATTTGTATACGTAGGCTAGAGGTGGATTTGGTGGACTGTAAAATAAATAAAATGGAGAAGGCGGAAGGAGAGAAATGAGATGGTGTGTGAATTGGAACTCCAGAGGAACCACGGAAGGAGCCTCCGGAAGGACCCTGAATAAGGAATGAAGCTCGTATTTATAGAGGAAGAAGACAGAGCAGCAGCTCATTAGCTCACTGATTGAGCTCGATGATTGCAGCTCCCCATTGATTGCAGCTATTGATTGCGCAGGGGACAAGGTTGAAACGCGGGCGTGATTTCTGGTAGGCGCCGTCTGAATCAAGTTGCAGAGCGAGTCGGCGAAGAAGATAACCCGTTTCAGATCTGTATTTTTAGTCACGTCCGCCTCCTCAAATGGGGCGGTTGCATGGGCGGTAAGAATTGTGTCCGCCTAACCCTGCATCCTCTCTTGTCCACCTCCACGTCCTCCTGTTAATGGGGCGGTTGCAATAAGTTTGTCCGCCCCCTAATGAGGCGGTTGCCTCTATTTTCTTCCTTTCTAGTGTCGTCCGCCCCATAATGAGGCGGTTGCATGCAAATCATGCGCATGCATGTCCTCTCCGCGTGACCTTCTTAAATCCCTTATAAACATATATATGTTTTAGGTATTTTTCCTACAATTTAACACATATAATACATCAGTTAATATAACAACATAATTATAGGAAAAACCCTAGATAAGTGCGAAACATTACTAAAAATGCTGCAATTAATAAGGTGATTAAACCTTAAAAAGTCTATATGTTTTGCACTTATCAAGTACTAAAGACCTATCTGCTAATTGTAATTGAATAGAAGTAGGCATGCATTCACCAATCTGAAGTTTGTTGAAAGTTGAGAGTGGCATTAAATTGATACTAGCTCCTAGATCACATAGCCCACTACCGCAATCAACATTATCAATGGAACATGGAATAATTGGCAAATCTGGGTCTCCAAGTTTTGGAAGGAGGTTCTTTAGAAGCACTGCTGACACTTCCTGCGTAAGGTGCACAGTTTCCATTTCCTGCAACGATCTTTTGTTTGTGATGATATCCTTCATGAACTTTGCATATATCGGCATTTGTTTCAAAGCATCTGCAAAAGGAATATTAATCGTTAGTTTCTTGAAGTGGGTTAGAAACTTTCCAAACTGTTCATCTAAATTTTTCTTTTTTATTTTGTTTGGAAAAGGAAGTGGGGGAAGAATCTTAGTTAGAGAGGAAGGAGTAGATTCAGGAGGCTCCTTCTCCTTGGAAATATTTTTCGGAGGAGGAGGGGCTTCTTCAGCATCTTCTTGAGGCTTGTGAGCTTGATGTTCTTGATTATCAAATTCATCTCAGGGAAGGGATGAGTTGAGCGGCCTCCCACTTCTCAAAGTCACTGCCTTGGCATGTTCTCTTGGATTTGGATTTGGCTGACTAGGGAAGGTGCCAGGTGGCCTTTGTGCAAGCTGCTGGCTGATTTGCTCCAACTGTTGGTTGGTTTGTTGTATTTGGGCTTCAACCCTTCTGTTAGTGGCTTCTTGATCCATGAGTCTAGTTTGGTTTAAGTCACGAATCCCTTCATTAGGTTTCCGAATTCCTCATTTGGATCAGCAGAGGATGAGGATGGTTGTTGTTGGTGGTGGAAACCTGGAGGGGCACCTTGTGCTCTATAACCCATATTAGAGTTTGGTTGGGGTCTATTTCCCTGATAGGTATTGGAACTGTTGTTCTGCCCCCCTTGGGTTTGATCGTTGTTTTTCCATGAGAAATTCGGGTGATTTCTCCATGGGTAGTTGTTGTTGATGTTGTTGTTGTAGGAATTACCGGGGCGGTTTCCTATGAAGTGTACATCTTTGTACTTGCTTTTACCTTCGCATTGATGGGTTTCATGAGGACCAGCGCATATGGCACATCCTTCTGCAGATGAACCTGGAGGTGAGGAAACTATTGTCTTTACGATTTCATTTTGAGATGTTGTTAGCTTCTCCACCATCTTTGTAAGGGACGAGATCTGGGCTGATAAATGATCCGTAGGCTCAACGTGGAGTAGGCCTGCTGCTCGTGGCGTTCTTCCTTTGGATCTCGTCCACTGTCTTGTATTGCTCGTCATGGTTTCGAGAAGGTTCATCCCCTCTTGAGGAGATTTCATCATGAAACTTCCTCCTGTAGAGGAATTTACGAGTAGTCGGTTCCCATCATCCAGACCATTGAAGAATGACAGGCAGAGGGATTGATCGTCAAGACTATGGTGGGAACACTTCATCAGCATATCATTGAATCTGTCCCATGCGTTGTACAACGTTTCTCCCGCCTCCTGACAGAATGTATTGATTTCTCTGAACAATTGCCTTGTTCTACTGGTTGGGTAGTATCTGGCAAGGAACTTCTGGGCCATTTGCATCCATGTGTGGATTGATCGGGAAGGAAGACTTCGGTACCACCTGTTTGCTGAATCTGACAACGAGTGAGGAAATAGTTGTAGACAGATTCTTTCATTGACGGTGCTGGTTTGACCAAAGGAATTACAGAAGTTTAGGAAGAGACTTAAATGATTTGGGGCTTCATCTGGATTTGCTCCACTAAACTTGCCTAAATCCCGGACGACAGTGATGTAGTGGGTTTTGAAAACCCATCGTCCGGTTTCTTGTGCTGTTAATTCGGGGAGAACTATGGCTGATGCCCTTCCTTCAGTATCTGGTTGGTGGTAGTCTTTGAGGGCACGGTGTTGCGGTTGTTGTTCATGGTCCATCTCATCTATAACTTGGTTATCGGCCATGTCTTGATTTCTCTGATTTCTTCGTGCTTGTAGTAGAGTGCGCTCGGGTTCGGGTCTCGGACTGATTGGTGGAGAACCTCGGGTTCGAGTGTTTGGCATGCACAGAAGATATTTGATCTGTGAGAATTTATGAAATTAACAGTAAATGGATAAATAAAAGTAGAAATATTTAAATAGGCTGATAAACTTTAATTAAACAAAAATTAAAGTACCGAAAACTAGGGGAAATTTCCCCGGCAACGGCGCCAAAAACTTGTTGAGCTAAATCTATACAATATTATATATAGATTTATTGCAAACTAATAGGCAAGTGCACCTAATCGGAGTAGTACAACAAGTGTCCTATCCTTAGGGAAATTGTTCAATTTTCCTAGTTTCGGTATTTAATAATCAGTAAATAAAAAGGGGTTTAGCCACTGGCAATCTTGGTGTTTTTGGGTTGGAAAGATAAAAACAATTAAAAGCTTTAATAAAACTGTTGTGTATCAATTGGATGGAAAATTTGCTATGGAAGATGAAATCGCCCAAACATACTTCAGACTTTAATTATAATCCTAATTTGCTCTATTTGTCTGTTTAAGAATTTATCTTGTGGCCTTCCTAAAGCATAGAAAAGGTCAACTCTTAAATAATTCAATAAACTTTTTACTAACAGAAAAAGTCTAAAATCATTAATTAGCATTAAGCAAAAATTCCTTTAATAACAGCGATGGATTTTATTAGCTAATTAAGGAGATAATATCTAACGTTTGTCTCTCTTTGTGGTCTATTCTCGAATTTACAAAATCATTGAAATAAGAGAAACCGTAAATGCGTAAAAATGATCAGTTCTTAAGCATTTAATAATTTAGAGAGACAAAACAAATATTTATAAGCAAATTCGGTATTATAAATAAGTCTGAATTATTTGGGGTCACCCATCCTAAGCACAAATATAAATTTACTCAGACATTGACAGAAATAAAAATAGAGTAAAGATATAAATAACCATTATTTCGGAGACTGCTTGAGAAAAACGGGTCTGCACTCGCTCTCGCTCCTGCTGCCTCTTTCCTTTCCTTTTAATATACTGCTTCTGCTGAATATGGGGAAAATGGAGTGATTTGGATGATATGGAAAATATGTGGGGTGATATGTGAATATAAGGAAATTATGGTGGTGGAATGAAAAAGGAATAAAAAATGGAGAATTGAGTATTATGGTGTTACGGGAGAATAGGGAATGGTGGGGTGTGGTGCTATTGTGGTGATCGACTTATGAAAATAGAAGCAGAAGAGGTGGGTTTATATAGGAATAAAGAGGGGGAACAGGATAAGGCTTATAGTAGGCTGGTGGGTGAAGAAATTAAGGGAGACGACACCTACTACGACTGCTGTGGTAGATAGATAACATTATGGGCACTGCAATTGTGGAAAAACATAGAAGACGATGCAAAATTTCAGTCGCGTGATTTCTAGATTCGGTGCAGCATTTTACACACGTCCGGACTTGCGTCCGGACCAGGCCCATCCGGACGTGAGACATCCGAGTTTCTGTCCGTGGTACGGACACACTTGTAATTCGCGTCCGTGGTACAGACGTGCTTTTAGTTTGCGTTTGTGGTTGCGTCTGTGGTACGGACGCTTGTATGTTGCGTCCGCGTTTGCGTCCGAGGCGCGGACACTTGTATTTTGCTTCTTGTCCGGATTTGCGTCCGGGTTTGCTGACCCGGACGTGTGTATTTTAATCTAGTCTTGTCCTGCAAACTTTGACAGGCTCCAGATTCTTCGTTTGAGCTCCGTTTTTAGATCCGTTTGCGCGTATGCGTTTGTCTCTCTCGTCTATTTTGCTCCTAGCTTGGTTTCCTCATGTTGAACCAATAAATCTGTAAGATAACCAATAAAACATAAACTAGAGGAAAACTAACCAAAGTGGAGAAATGAGCAAGAAAAGTGCTAATATAATACATGAAATACACCTCTAAATCATGCTCATTTGGACACTTATCAATACTTCTTGTTTAACTCCATTAGAAATATAATCACGCGCCTCTGCCTCACGTATTCCTTGAATTGCTCCGACGTCTCACAACTGCAGGTGGGAATAACTTCAGTTGAGTCAATCTCGTCCCAGAGCTTCCGTATCTACGTGAAGTAGTTGTCCCCTAAGACATAGAATTTAACTGCTGCTCCAACTGGTAGATTCAGGTCGCGTCGCTGTGGCCATACCTTTTGGTCAGGTGCTTCCACATTAGCGCGGCCGCAGTTCTGAATATAATGCTCTCGCCGATATTCTTCTCAACACTGCACAAAATCTAGCCCATCACCATCTTGTTGCATCGGTCCCAAGCCTGGGTCTTTGACGGCGGACTGCTAGATCGAGAGAGTGTGCCTTCCAAGAAACACATCTTGTTCTTGGCTCCCAAGGCTATGTCGACTTGCCTTCTCCACGCCGCAAAGCCTGTGCCATTGAATTTTGTAGCGATGGATACTCCTGGTTGATCTGCGTTGCTGAGGTATAGCGGATCTCCGATGGCAATGGTGTCCTCACTTCCATCGCTCGCGGGAGTGGGCGATTTTCCCGATGTTTCTTGAGATTCTTCCATTATATCTTTTCCACTCATGATTCTGCTCCTTCAATTGTCGAATTGAGATTTTAGGTTTGGGCGATGAAGCGGATCACTTCTCCCGCTCTGATACCGTGATAAGATTCAACAAATCGAGCAGTTCTTGAAATCCCGAGAGTGAGCAAGATGAGGAAGAAAGAATTGCTGGATAAAATGTGTCTTTCGTGTATTCATAGAGAGTGTCGAAAGGTAGTCAATACAAGAATGGAACACATCTAAATACTGTCTTACCCCAACGACTATATCCGGTCAACACTAACCCGACTAACAGTACTTAAACCAACTAGTAGAGACTTAACACTGTTAATTAAGGAATAATTAATAGAAGAATAAATATAGCATTATTTATACTTAATATCTTATTGCTTCCACTATTCACCATCGTTTTCTAACACCGGCCAAGAAACCTACTACTATAGCGGAACCCACATCCTCGACAACCTCCAAGCGCAAGAATGCAGAGACACTGACTCTAAAGAAAAAATCCTCAAAGAGACTGAAATCGGTGGGCAAACCGCTCTCCAAGGTGAAAGAAAAGGAGTATAAGGTCAAGAAGGTGCTCAATCTCGACTGTAAGTTTCCTCAAAAACCAATTTTTGGTCGTGCTTTGCTGGAATCGAATATACTTCCTGGAAAACTATTAGACTGTGACTGGTTGATCAAGAATAACCTAGAATCATTGAGTGATATGCTAAAATTTCAAGGATGGGAAAAATTGTTCAGTTATGAGAAAACGTACTACCTAAAATATATGTTTCTCTTGGTGCAAAATATGGAGTTTGTCTCTCCATTTGAGTTCAAGACTGAGGTAGCTGGCAAGAAGATGATCATTTTGCCCGTGTGGGTTGCCATGATCTTGGAAATTCCCCTTGATGGATTAGCTGAGTTCAATACTCAGAAGATAGAGGTTGCCCCTCCGACAGATGTTTTTGCTCATTTTGGTCTTTCCTGTACGAGTTCACGACTGAAACACTATCCACAACGAGATCTAGGTGTTTTCCCTAGACTGCTTCATTTAATTTCATATCAATGTATTTTTGAAGATCGGATATGCGAGACAAGGTCAGTCTTGTGGATCTGGCTGTTATGTGGTGTCTAGATAACATGATACAACTTTCATTGCCCTGTATTATCATTTCTCCTCTTCGCACTATCATCAATGGCTCCAAATCCGTCATTCCATATCCATTCTGGTTTACCAAAAGTTCTTCGTCATCTTGACATTCCTCTAGAAGAGGCTTATTCTGTTCCTGTTCAACCTTCTAATTACCTGGCCATGCAGACTTTGTCCAAGTAGGGACTCAAACTGAACTCCTCTGGTTGGCAGCTCAAGACCATAGTGCATCCTGAGTCCAGGGCTGAGCATGAACATGCTTCAGACCTAGTTCTGCACAATCTTGTCCAGCCCTTGATTGCCTCGGTAAATGACATGGAAAAGCGCCCGATGGACAAGATCGGTTAGATTGAGGAGAAGTTAGATTCTTTACTTACTGCAACAAACTATTCCTCGGATCCCTCCGAGAAGTGCCAATGTTTGACAGGATTGCATCCTACCCCTCTCCTGTTTATATGATGACAATTATTATTTTTTTGCTGTTTGTGATGCTAGACATCTTTTATTATGCCTGTGATTGATTCCCTTTTTGATGTGGCAAAAGGGGGAAAGCATCTCAGTCTTGGCCTGGTTCTTGGTCTGGTTGGTCTGATAGACCATGGTTGTTGGTTGGAGTATTGATCTTTTGCTTGGTTCTATTAGGTATAGACTAACAAATGGATACAGTTTGATGGATACAATATGCTACATCTCTTATGCAATTTTTTTTTGTTTTCTTGTTAAGAATTCTGATAAATATGTTTTTGAAAGAACCTGAATTTGTTGATACTGACGGAATTTTATTTGAATTGTCTAAGCGCTTAAGATATAATGTTGAGTTCGAGACTGAGTGCAGGAAAGTACTGAACAGGTACAAAAATTTAGGGGAACAACAAGTACAAAATTCAGGGGGAGCAATGAGAATCTGAATGAATGCTTAAGAAAACAAAAGAATAAAGGACCTGGCAAAAACTAAGGGGGAATCTATATCGACTCAAGAACGAGTTTGGTTCAGTTAAAGACTCAATTAGTTTGCCGCATAAAAAAGGGAAAAACTATTGATGTTATTTTGATTGGCAAACTCGGTATGATATTGAAGATCATGATAGGATCAGTATTGAACTAACAACTGGGAGAAAGATAAATATCTGGCAAGTCGTATTTTAATCTTTAATGATAAGAAATCGTTAAAGATAGATATTCTCTTAGTCCCTGCTTATAAAAGGAAACGATAGTTTAGACTCTAGGGTTACGACTACAAAGGCAAAAAGTGTGAGTGTTTAGAATGTATTCTAGGAAATCCTTTGTGAGTTAAATAAAAGATTTGCCGCAGGCGTTCGAAAAAAGAAAGGAATTCTGGGTGTTCTTCAATAGTTGATAGGTTAGGATTGTATTCCCAACGTGTCAAGAGAGAGAGAGATTTCTCGTGTGATTGTTAAGAGGGATCTCTCAATGTGAGAATCTTGTATCTAGTGTGATACGTGAATTATATTCTATATATCACTTTCGTATTCTTCCCGTATTTATGTTCGTTATCCTATCATTCCTAAACTCACCAAGTAGAAACCTACAATGAGATATTTTTAATAATTATTTATTAAATATATGATAGTATTTTTTATATTTAATAACTAATAGTTATAGAATTAAAATAAAATAAAATGAGGCATATACCTACTATTTACCACATATTTCTTTAATAAAATATTGATATTGTGGTGGGTTGAATTTGGGATTTGTAACTCAAACCCAACCCAAAAAAATCCAGATCTAATTCAAAAATTAAATGGATAAAAAATGCTATTAATAATTTACCAAACGATTTTGGATAAGTCTGGATATGAGTCAAAACTACCACCCCTAGCTCTGACTCTGAGTGGTCTGAAATTATTTTGTTTCTCTACTATGGAAGAAAGGTATGGATGAGTCTTTCTTGTACAAAGATTGCCTCTAGTTACAATACTAGATCTTCCATAGAAAAATGATTCCTACTTGGGCCCACACATAAATCTTATTCTTTTGTTATATTAGTAAAACGAGCTTATTATAAAAGTTTATTTTCTTTTTATATATACATTGTACACATAAATTATATATTTTTTAGGAAAATTACATCCCCCACCCATGACGTTTGGTGAAATTACACATCCCACCCACGAGGTTTCAAAAATTACTTTGCCCACCCATGTGGTTTTCTCTATTTTACATCCGACAAATTTTCTAATATTTGATCAACTTAAAAGATGCTTAAATGTTGTCCAAAATTGATAAAAAAATTACATGGATGATGCTAAGGTGTTTTATTTTTGTCCAATGTCAAATCCAAAGTTTTTAAAGCTCATATATGACATGTGAGACCCAATGAAAACACGTTGACATGTCACATGTTTCATTGGGTCCCACATATCACATATGAGCATAAAAACATTGGATTTCACGCTAGACCAAAATATAACACCTTAACATCGTTCATGTAAATTTTCATCAATTTTGGACAACATTTAAGCATCTTTTAAGTTGATCAAATATTAGAAAATTTGTCGGATGTAAAATAGAGGAAACCACATGGGTGGGCAAAGTAATTTTTGAAACCTCGTGGGTGGGGTATGTAATTTCACCAAACGTCATGGGTGGGGGATGTAATTTTTCCTATTTTTTTATTCTTTTTTCACATATCTCAACTTTTTCTAAACAGTTGGGTTTCGAACATAAGAAAGAATCAATGTAGACAAATAAAGAGAAAACGTTCTCTCCTCTCTCCACCCTCTTTTTCTCTTCTTCCTTCTTTTTTCACATTTTCTTCTTCTCCGTCCTCTTTTGCTTAGTACTAGTTCATCTATGGACTAGTTTTTACCTTGCTTTATTGTTCTAGTTTGTTCTTAGCTTCTTCTGTAGTGAGAGAAGTTTATCATTTCCCTTCTAACTTGTTTTTAAGTTTTTGTGTCTTGTGAAATGATAATAAATATTCTTATACAAAATTATTCGATCTATAAACAGCTAAAGGAAAAGATATATAACAACGTGTAATTTTTTCTAGGGAAATTTCATGAGATACCCCCGAGGTTTGAGCGAATTTTACGAGGTACCTCCGAAGTTTCATTTTTGTTATGAGATACCCCCGAGGTTTCATTTTCTTTATGATATGCCTCTGAGGTTTCATTTTCATTACGGTATACCCCTGAGGTTTCAATTTTATTACGAGATGCCCCTCCATTTAGGTTATGATATATTATATTTTTCATATCCCCACTTTATAATCGCACCTTAAGCCCTAACAAATACAATAACCTTAGGGGTTTATTGTCAATTTTTAAAAACAATTTAAAATATGAACAAAATGCACATAAACATTAAAGATCAATTAAAATTTGAATTCAATTTAACTAACATAAATAAAAGTTTTAAAACAAATTAAAATAATTAGAATCATAAAAGGTTGAAATAAATAGAAGTGACTAAACAACAAAAAAATTAATCTATTTAAAACATATATTATTATACTCCCTCCGTCCTGAATTGACCGTCCTGTTTACTATTTGGACATGTCGTTTGACTTCAATTTTTAACATATAAGATCAATTAATTTTAAAATTTTAAGTTTTGCATATGATTCCTGACATGATAAACTATATGTTACAAAATTTAGTTTTATAAAATTATTTTATCTTATATGCTTAATATTGAAGTGGAAAAATGTGTCATAAAGCAAACAGGACGGTCAATTCAGGACGGAGGGAGTATAATATAAAAACTATTATAGTAGTGATTTAAAATTGTAAAAAAAAACTATAACAATTACAATAAATATAAGAAATTATTAAATAATTTTATTAGATATCAATAATCACAAGAGAAATGATCATCTTTTATGGTTTTTATATTTTATTTTTTTCTAAATTGAAATATTAATTGTTTCTATGTCCTATATGAAATTGTTACTTTTAATATTCTAATTATTGTTATAATTTTTTTACAATTTTAATTCATCGTAAACCTTAACGATTTATGTTTATTTTTCAAAATAATTTAATTTTTATTTTTTAGTCATTTCCCTTTATTTAATTTTTTTGTTATGTGTTTATTGAATTATATTCATTTTTAATATTGATTTCAAATTTATATGAATGTAATTTTTTTGTGCATTTTATTTAAGTTTTAATTCAAACAAAACTTTAACGATATATCGAGGGTAAATTGGGATATGAAAAATATAATATATCAGAATCTGAACGAAGGGTATCTTGTAATTAAATTGAAACCTTAGAGGTATATCGTAATGAAATGAAACCTCAGGGGTATATCGTAAAAAATGAAACCTCAGGGGTACTTCGTAATGAAATGAAACCTAAGGGGTATTTTGTAAAATTCGCTCAAACCTTAGAGGTATCTTGTGAAATTTCTCTTTTATCTATAATAGTGATGGAAATGATTATAGAATGTTATATATATATATATATATATATATATATGCTTCTAATCATTAGTGGCAACATTAATAAGCTATCGTGGATATGTAAAAATCAAGGTCAATGAATACATAAATCGAATCCAACAACTCTATTCATCGTTTCTAAACGTTTATAGGTTTCATGTTTATTAACCAGTTGTTGAGTGTCTAAATGAGCATATTTTAGGGGTGTATTTAGTATGTTTTATCAATACTTTTCATGCTCATTTATCCACTTTAGCTAGTTTTCCTTTAGTTTTGTGTTTTATTAGTGATTTACACAATTATTGCTGAAACAAGAGTAGCTAGAAATAAAGTAGACGAAAAGACGAACGTGTGGGCGCAAACGGATCCAAAATCGGAGCTATAATAAAGAAGATAGACCATTTGTTTTGCTTCTGGTCCGGACCTCCCCAGGCGGACCAACCCTGTGGGGCAGTCAGGTCAATTTTGTTCATGTATTTTTGAACACAGACCAAAAAAATGACGGGAAAGATAGAGAAAAGAGGGAAGAAGAAGAAGAAAGGAAGGAAGAAGTAGAAGAGAAGAAGGCTCACCTCCATTGAAGCTCTTCTTCAACCTCCCATGGATATTTCTTCTCCCTTCTCTCATTTTTGTGCTGTTGTGTAGTCTCCTTGTAGCTTGGAATGGGGATTTTACCCACAAATCCCTAAAACCTCCATTATTGAATCTTGAACTTGTTTTTATGCTTTATTTTAGTCTTTAAGCTAAATGAAGATGATTATTAGGTATTTATGATTCTTAAACTTGTTGCTCATGATTTGAGGATTAGTTAAGGGTTTTACCAAATTATTAATTATGTGTTAAATTGGTTGGTTTGGCCTACCGATTAGTTTAGTATTATTGTGAGATTTTATCAAAATGATATTCTGAGATAGATACCTAAACTGTTGAAGACTAAAACAGTGTACTCTGATTTTGAGATTAGACTACATTGCAACTTAGGGGAAACTTGTGCTTAATGCTACTTAATGAGGTTAATCCTAACTGGTTGTGAAGGTTAAAATTAACTAAGTAAGATTTGACTTATCTTGGGTTTAGAGGGTCATTATCTGTTTTACTCATATTTGTTAGGACTAGTAGATCAAGGTTTGGTCACTAGTTAAACAAGAGTTCTCGTTGTTCAGCTGAGAGTTCAAAAGTCGACAATCGGTAGTAAATAGGTGCAAAGATCCATTCTAAGCTACACCTATCCTAGTTTAAATAGATTACTTTTATTACTTTCCTTTATCTTCCCTTAATCAAACCAAAAGCCTAAAACCCCCCAATTAAAGTTTATACACTTTTATTTATCTTCTTGCACATTTACTAAGCTTATAATTGATTCAATAGTTATAAATTCCCTGTGGATATGACCTTGTTATACTACAATGATGGGGTTCACTGCCCATAGTTAGCAAGATAGTTTCACTACTATTTTGCACAATAAGTTTTTGGCGCCGTTGTCGGGGACTTCGGTCCAATTATCTGGTTTATTATCTATTTTGTTTTTGCGCATATTTTTCATTTCCTCTATTTGCCCTTTTGAGTATAAATTTGTTTTTTTAGGAACCTATCTCTGATGGATGGTCATGATGATCAAGCACAAGGTTGTTACGGCTACACGCCTGGAGTAACCTATGACCAATACACTGAAAGTCAAGGGTGTGGATCCTTCCATATGTGCCCCTCTTATGAGGATCTAATCCCAAGATCAGAGACTCTCATGGAGGACCGGTTCTTATCTGTCGATCCAAACCCCACCCAACAAGACATCAACCGATGGATCGGGTGCCAAGAGAGTGGAGGAGACCACGAGAGTGCTCACTGCTCTGTGATCATGACAAGGGTAGATCATCCTGTTGAGGACTTGGGTTGTCCTCTATCTCCTCCCCCATTTAAAGTTGAGAACACACCATTCAACCATCTACCAGAGCTTGAAGACAAGCCATCAGAGGACAGCTTCCACCTTGACTTCATGGAGTCTCCTCCCTCTGAAGTCAACTACCATTATTTGCCCTCCTTCTCCGTGCTCTACCCAGAAGATGAGGATGGATACATCCTCAACCTTGAGAAGGAGGAGATGCCGCCTCCCTCCGAGCCATCAGAGGAGAGTTGTGTAATCAACTTCAAGGAGCCACCTCCCTTTGAAGTTGATTTCCATCAAGGCTCTTCCCATGAGCCTCACCAAGAAGTTGAGGACATTTACATCCTCAAATTTGAGGAGGAGGAGCCACAAACTTTGATCTTCATGTGGAGGATCAAGGCCTTCCCCACCTATGCACCAATGAAGTAGGGTGGAAACTCAAAGTCCACTTACCACGTGTGGAGGTCACTTTCCCCTTTGATCTTGGACCAGAGATAGAAGACAAAGTCCGCCCCGAAGCTCTTCCTGCACCGCTCATTGAAGATAAGGATTTCTTCATCCTTAATTTCAAAGAGAAGGCTCCACCAAAATGTGATCCTCGCACCAAGGATCAACAATCTCAACACTTCCACCTGAAGAAAGATCGGTGGAGCTTGCACTTCTACATTCTTAGTGTTGAGATAACATTTCCTTTTGATCCGGATCATTTTTCAATGTATCATGATGCCCACCCCACCCACCCGTTGAAGCCGAATTCAACGTTCATATTCGATCCCGGATGACTTTAAGGTGGTATGGTCTAGCTAAAGACCTTAAAGAAGGGCAACTTCCTACGAGGCAACCGGATGATTTTCTTTCATTTTCATTTATTTTAATTTGTCAAGTTCTTCTGTGATTTTTTTGCTAACTTTTAACCCCGTTTGTAGTTGGTTGCTTCTAGTGTTTTATGCAAGTGTAACTTAAAGTCCACACCGCAACCAAGATGTGCTAACTGAGCCTAAAGCTCAAGTGCGGGGGAGTTCCTTCAATGTAGCAAAAATAATCCCAGGGGAGTACTAGTTTTGTAACACCCCTACCGCTAACACTGTCATTACCGTCCAATCTCCTTATACAATCCAGACTCACGCAGCGGATACTTACATACTCAACGGTGGGTGATATAATGCCGTTAGCCACCCACGTGACTAACAAGGCTACTACTACTACTACTACTACATACAGCATCGGTCTGATGGACCGGAATATCCGAGTACTACACACTTGCAATACATACTCCAATTACCAAACAAGTACTAGAACTCCCATTCATTACAATACTCCATAAGTTCAATACAATGTAATACACCGAGTTTACTAAGATCCTTATACAAATACAACACCTCCTTCAATTTCATAGATACTCATTAAGAGTCTAACCACTACCCATTCCTCACATACTACTTACTTTCTAAGTACAAGGGGTGTGCCACTTAGTACGCTTCTACATTCTACTTCTAACTATCCAAGTGTAGCCACCGGTCTCTTACCTTGACCATATCCGCTTCGGGTACCTGCACACTAAAAACGTTCCCCCTAGGGGGTCAGCTTTCGCTGAATATGACTTCCGCATACCCCCGTACTAGCGAGGGTACGCCGACCACTTGGTCGAATACATGAAAATCATTTTATTCAAACATACATGCATACATGCTCTTATACACAATACTACAATACTTTACGCAAGGAATACATTTACACACTTCATTACATACAAGGAATACAATATGAGCCATCCAATACATACTTACCTTCTTCCGAAATACACATACACGATACATACACAATACATACTCAATACACAATACTTGTTAAAGAATACAATATGAGCCATCCAATACATACTTACTTACTAATTACTTTACTACTTACTCAAGTCAAGTCGTCGGGACCTCCGGCCCGGGGACTACTCTGTCCCACCAACGGGATTTACTTGGTTCACCAATCCAGGATGCTACCCATTTAAGGGGTTTGGGCCGTAGACCTGTTAAAGAAACAGGAATCGGATCCAACCTCTTGTGTCTCCTCATCCTCACGCGTGGCCGAAACTATATCAGACTTCTACTCATTCCAATTTACTCAGTACTTACATTAGGAGTTAGGTTGTTAGGAATTAGTAGAAGTCACACATCCAAGCCACATACACAAATGCAATATATACACATCCAATCAAAATACAATACAATACGCAAGTACACTACAAGATACAAGTACACTTCATCAACATTCATTCATTTCATGAGTTATACAAACTATTGTTCAAGAGAAATATTCCAAGAACAATGTAAACAGGCACAAGTAAGTGCAATATAGTCCGATTCATGCATTTATCTTATTTAGGTGATCAAATAAGCACACAAATCGGGGTAACCAGGTTAGGATACAGAACATGAAGAAATCATACCTTTTACTGAAATTTACTTTACCGGTGTCTCCTTGTTCCTTAGTCCTTAATTGTTCCTCGAGTCCTAGTCTCGAACCAATGACTACATGCCAAATGGTTCAATTAATAAGTATCACAATACATACATAATTACTACTCCCGTACTAACCCCGTTATCCCGTTATTTCGGTTTAACTTAATGTTCATATACTTACAACTTTCTTAATTACTTCTCAACTTGTTTATACCTTTAATGACCCTTAAACATCATTAATCATGTACTAATTATCTTATACTAATACTAGCATTCATTTCCTTTCCTTAAAACCCATTTAATAAGCTTAGAATTGAATTCTGGTGTTGGTCCGGGACCTTGTCCGGGTCCTTAGTCCTGGACCAGCACTGGTCCTAAGTCTCGGGTTGTTTTTGTACATGGTTTGGGTCCTTGTGCCTATCTCAAGTCCCGGACCAGAGTTCGTCCTCACTCTCGAATGAAATTTCAAGGTGGTCCGGGTCCTTGTACCCTAGTCAAGTCCCGGACCCATAATTCAGTATACTCTCAGGTGGTTTCAATGGGGTGGTCCGGGTCCTTGCACTGGACTTAAGTCCCGAACCACCCTTCACTTACAACTCTCAGCCTGAATTTATATACTGGTCCGGGACTTAGTCCTGGACTTAAGTCCCGGACCCTGCTATGTTTTCTACAGATTTACAGTTTTTAAAATCTGTTACATCCCATACTTTGCCTAATTAATTCCCCAAATGTTCCTACACTTAATCCCACATGCTTAAGCACCTAATTAAGCTTCTAAACATGCTCAAATCCATTACTAATTCATTACCCCTCTTCATACTAATTCACACACATATTTTCTACATTTTCATCCCAACACTTACAAACTCTCCCTAGTTTTGTTTTGCTACAGATTTTGGTTCTTACTTCCTCCATACATAATTTCCTCTCCTAATGCCATTTCCAAGGCCTACAATGCATTACCTCACCTCTTCCAACACTCATTCACTAGGTCTTGTACATAAGTTCCCTAGTTTCTCCAATACAATTCAACAACTCTTGCTACAGATTTTACATTCTTTCATTCTCATACTATAACTACTACTCCATGGTCATTAAACATCCCTACAATCCCCAATACACACCTTGGTTCTCCCATTCACCAAGTCATTGATTAATGCACATTTTCTACCAAAATTTTGCCATAGTTCACCTACTTTTCTTACTTAGCCACACATACATATTCTCACCAAATTCATTCCTAATCTAGCCACACCCCTTACAAGGGTCCTACCAGCAATCAATACATTATGAATTCATCAATAGTTTCTCAACCACAATTCCAATACACATACAAGTTACATTTGGCTCCAAAGCCTACAATTCAAATACTTGCTCTTAAATACTCAAACTTCATAATCCTCAATACTAATACAAGGTTTTGGGTTCTTTAAGTAGTTTACCCATTCCCATTACTCTAACGCAATAAAATTTAACATTAGGAAGGAGCTCTTACCTTGAGCTTATATTTCCTTCTTTTTTTCCCATTTTTCCTCCTTCTTCCTTTCTTGCCCAAAATCGGTTATGTGGGGAATGGAGTTGACAAACTCCATTCCCATCACCCAATGAACACAAAACAATTGAAATTAATATACTAACCCTTAAATTAATGCTTGTTCATTGAAATGTTTAAAGCAAGATTTCTAGGGTTTACCTTTGGAATGTTTTAGGAGGGGTTTTAGCCCTTGGTTCAAGAAGGTGAATCCACCACCATTGCAAGGTTGATATTATGCTCAAAAGAGAGAGAAAAATAGAGCATTACAAATGGGCAGAAATCGGTTATGAAGGAAAATGGAGAGAACATGAGTTTTTCATGTAGATTTTTACCTTAATGGAGAGAGGAGACTCCAAGCTACCCATTGGTGCTATTTTCTCTTTGAATGGGGAAAAACCATGGAGATGAACTTCCTCATTTTTAACTTTTGAAAAGAGGGAAATGTAGAGGATGATGAGGGGATTACAAATATGTAATTATTTTTACATTTGGAGCTCAAATGAAGGTGGAGCATGGAGGAGAAAATGAGAAGCCATTGAAGCTTCTCTTTGGAGCTTCAAAATCGCCCAACCAGAAGAGAGAGGAGGGAGAAATCGGATGGGTGAGGAAGGAGGGAGGTGAGAGAGTAGAGAAATGAGTGAGTGAGGAGAGAGAGAAGGGATAAAGTAGTTTTTACTTTATTACTTTTTGCTTTTGCTCTCTTATTTAATTAGCTAGTTACATGTGTGTGTGAGGGAGTCATTTGAATGTTAAAAAACCGGCCCCCTACAGTTATACTAGTTGGAGCGTTTTTCGTCTTTTACAGAAAACGCTCATTATTTTACCGGTTTCGGTACTATTCACTAACCGCCCGTTTTCCGGAATTTTCTTGTTTAATTATTCTTATTGACTATTAAGCTTCCATAAATGCTTAATAATTGTTATTTAATGATTTATAATTTTTACGGGTTCGTTTGACCACTTAAAATCACATTTTCGTTTTCTCTCGAAAAACGTGCGCTCAAGCTCTATTAGCGTTTTAATGCATTATTTGGATCCATTTTCTTTGGGAGTTGTTCCCTTATATTATTTAGGCCTTATTAAGCCTTAAATCCTTATAATACGCTAACCGAGGTCTCATACCTCCTATGGTTATTTAACGCTTATTTAGCGTTTTTCACCTTTTAAGCGTTTCTTTATTTCTTTTGGATTTATTTTTCCTTACCAATATTACTTAGGCACCATTAGGCCCTTAAATACCTATTAGGATAATTTTAAATCGTTATATTTAAGTTCAGGGTATTTCAATCTACCCCCCTTGTAGGATCGGGTGGCTAACTCAAACCAATCAAAGGTGTGAGTCTAAGGATTGGTTTGACTCAATCAGCCTTCGTAAAGAGAAACACTCTTTGATGTAGAGGCACTCAATCGAATTAACTAAACTAAGGGTGCGGAAGACTTTTGCGGTAATAATAGCGAAACGATGAAAAGAGAGAAGGACTCTGTGGAACTCAGCAAGATACACAAATAAGCTATTTCATTTCCTGGTCAAATAAAACAACTTACAAATGCCCACTAAGTAGAAAGGATCTACTTAGCGGTTTTTCACTCACTCACCCAACACACTTTCTAATCAGAACAATGGTAAGCGTAGTGAAACTAGGATCTTCCTAGGTAGAGTCTATCTAGAGGTGCTAACTAACTAGGTACGTATTCTCTCTCTCTTTCTGGCTTACAATGCGATTCTCTTTCTCTCTCTAAGCTCTGAAATAATCCTCAATGAAAGCACACCTAAAACTGACTATTACATATCTTATTTATACTCTAAGTATAACAGCAGGTCGAAGGAGTTAGTTCCGAAAATACCGGAACTAACTTAGTGGGCAACTTCCAACGGCTCTGAAGTGGTCTTCTTACTTGGGCCGCGATCTTCGGATGTTGAGGAAGAACTTCATGACCGTTGTGGCACTTAAGGTGTTCCGAGTTGACTCCTGATTTTCCGCAACAGCACGAGAGAGTCTATGAAGTCTTCTTTGTTGCGCGGGACTCTATTGGATAGGCTCGCTCTTTGTATCTGTCGTGATGATTGACTCTGTTGCGGTGAAGGGCTATCTCTGCAACACTCCGATGTCCCAACAGTTTCCCCCTTGTTGCTGATGATAGCAAACCTTCGTGAATCCCGATGGAGTCAATCCTGAAATAAAAACACAAGAACTAGGGGAACCGACCCTGTCAAAGTTCCCCCTTAATAGCAGCAGTAGCAACTAAATTCAAGGACTCTATTTAGGTTCCCCCTTGATCGGAGAGGGACTCCAGGCAAGCAAACGATAAATAAGCAGTGTAATAGGCAGGATAGTATATAAGGCAGTCAAAACACTAGACCACATGGTCCAGCAGCGCAATCCAAAAAGCAGTTTAAACCAACAGCAGAATAACCCGTACACCAGACGGGATTCACCGCTTCCCCCTTTTGCTTTCATCAGAGGGGAAGCCCACAGTATCACAAAGTCAGTCAAAGTATTCACACAAAAACCATTAAAAAGTGTTTAGAACTTAAAAGCAGCCTAAGTTCTAACACTACAACACACGTCATTCTAAGGGTTTGGGGTTAAGGTGGATTGGATGTCAAGGAGTTGGTCTTGCAAGGCCGTCACTGTCGTCTCTATCCCGGCGAGTCGGTCCATCATCCGCTTCTGGCCCTGAATCAGCTCGGCTGCATGCGTGAGGCGCTCCACTTTCTCCAGAGGGGTTGGAGTGAAGCTTGAGGACTGCCTCTTGAGAAGTGATGTCCCCGCCGTCGTTGGAGTAGATGGTGGGGGCAGCAGCTTTGATTTGTCGATAGAAGTCAGCCGATTCAGATACCGCAGGTTGATGGTGTCTGCCTCTCGATGGACTCTGGCGTCGAAGTCGCCAAGGGTACCTGAAAGAATTTGAATACGCGAGGCAACCAGAACACGTACCCCAAGGAGTGTTTCGGGGTGTCGACCGACTGGGCTAGGTGATGGAGAATTATGTGTGCCAGATTGATAGAGTGACGATTAATGATACAGTACATAATGGTGAGGTCCAAGCAGTTGACCATGAGGTTTCCTTCCTTCCTTGGGACAATATTTTTGATGACCAGAATGTGGAGGAGTTGGTGTAAGATGGAGAGATCGCCACGGGGTATGGGGGAGCCAATCTTTTTCTTGGAGGAGAAAAAGCGATAGATTTTATTTTGTGGACCCCGGGGATCTCAGGAAGGATTCCTTTTTCATAGAATGACAGGCCAGTGGCAGGGACGCCAAGAATTTCGGACAATTTTGCAAGATCAAAGATATTGGGTGGGAATTAACAACAGACTGTGCAGCACCGTTTCGGATGACAAGGTTTTGGAAGAAGTCGACAGACTCTATGGGATACCACTCCGGAATCTCACAGAAGAGGTGTTTCCACCCCTGAACTTCTAGCATAGTAACCAACTCCCCTAGGTTGGAGGATAGAGCCCAAGAAAAGTCGAGGAACTTACCCCTGACGATATTACGTTCCGAGGCAGGGTCCCCGAGCATGTACCGTTGAGTGAATGGGTCGACCTTCACACTCCGTCGGTGCGGCTTTGGTGGTTTTTGATCTTTGGCGGAGGTAGCACCAGTAGAGGCGTCGTGACTGGCGGTGGGCAGTTCTTGGACTGGAGACGATTCACCGGAACCGGAGGAGACAGGTTGGGCCTTGACAGAGGAACGGAGGATTCTTTTTGCTGTGGGTCGGGTAGAGGTTTGGCCTTTTCTCTTGCGGGTTTTGGGTGGAGGTTGTTGTGGTGGTGTGCGGATTTAGCGGGTGATGCTGGTGGGGTTGGTGTAGGGGATTTGGTGGGTGATTTGTTGGTATGGGCTTGTGGCTGATCAGTAGGATGGGTTTCGGCGGGAGGGTTGTTAGCTTGTGGTGTTGGGGATGGTGGTAGGGTTTGGATTGGGGTGACCTCCTCAATGTCGGTTTCAAGAATTTCTGTTCTTGCAGCGGATGGCGGTGTTTGATGGGTGGATGGGTCGCGGGTTTCAGGTGGTGGTGGAGGAGTGTGTGGGAGACGAAGTAGCGGTGGTTTTAGTGGGAGAGTGAGTGGTGGTGGTGAGTGGGGATGGATTAGGGTTCGCCATCGATTGGAGGTACGCCTGAAGGCGAATGGGATCGGCGAAAATATCGGCTGGGATGTTGATTCCGTTGAAGTTGATGCCGGCCATTTGGAAATTGAAGGAAGCTTGGGTGTAAAGGGAGTGGAAGTGAGAGGATGGAGTGGACGGGTGATAGATATAAAGGCTGGAATTTGCAGAGATGGCGTGTGTCAGGCGAGATAAATGCGGCGACGTCAGGGTAGGGCGAGATCAAGGGCGACGATTTAGGCGGGTTGGGTTTGGATAGATGACGTGGATAGTAGCGCTAGAGTAATAGGCGTGCGAAGTAATAAACACATTTCACTGATTCAAGTGCAAACAAAGACAGACTCTATGAGACATGAGGGAGTACCTGCTGAAGATTGCGGTAGGGGCAAGGAGATGCGACCGTCTAGGTAGACGGAGTCAATCCGATTGCTGATCGCAGTGCTTCGAATCTTGCTGTAGACAAGGGTTTAGTAAAAATATCTGCAAGTTGATCTTCTGTGGGCACAAAGTCAAGTTGGATAAGCTTTTTCTCGACACAGTCTTTCAAGAAGTGAAAGCGAATTTCGATGTGTTTGGTTCTTGAGTGTTGGACTGGGTTTTCTGATATTTTGATTGTGCTTTTGTTGTCACAAAAGATTGGGATCTGTTCTTGGGTGACATGATAGTCTTGAAGTTGTTGTTTCATCCAAAGGAGTTGGGAGCAACAGGCTGCAGCAGAAACATACTCTGCCTCTGCTGTAGAGAGTGCTACAGAATTCTGTTTTTTAGGACCATGAAACAAGGCAAAGACCCAAGAACTGTGCATTACCTGAAGTACTCTTTCGATCTTGGAGAGAACCAGCCCAGTCAGAGTCACTATATCCAGATAAAGTAAAAGTAGGAGATCGTGGATACCATAGATAGAGTGTACTTGTACCTTTAAGATAGCGAAAGATACGCTTGACTGCTTTGAGGTGAGACTGTTTTGGTGCTGCTTGGAAGCGAGCACAAAGACAGACTGCGTGAAGAATGTCTGGGCGACTGGCAGTCAGGTACAAGAGGGACCCTATCATTCCTCTATATTCGGTGGCATTGACGCCGACTCCGTCATCATCAGGATGCAGTTTGGCAGATGTACAGCTTGGTGTGGACATACTCTTGGCATTTTTCAGGTTGTACTTATCAAGGAGTTCCTTGATGTACTTTTGTTGATGGATCTTGATCCCTTCCCTTTCCTGTTGAATTTGTAATCCTAAGAAGAACTTGAGCTCACCTAACTCATTCATGGAAAACTCTTGCTTCATAAGGTTAGCAAAATGGTCACAGAGGGTGTTACTTGTAGAACCATAAATGATATCATCAACATAGATCTGTACTAGAAGTAAGTCATGTGATGAGTGTAGAATGAAGAGTGTTTTATCTACGTTACCTCGAGAGAAACCATTTTGCAATAGATATGTAGACAGTCTTTCATACCAGGCACGTGGAGCCTGTTTCAGTCCGTAAAGGGCCTTACACAGTTTGTAGACGTAGTCGGGATGGACGGAGTCTGAGAACCCTGGAGGTTGCTCGACGTAGACTTCTCTATCAATGTAGCCGTGGAGGAAGGCTGTCTTAACATCCATTTGATATAATTGGAAACCTTTGAAAGCAGCAAACGCAATTAGCATGCGAATTGCTTCAAGACGAGCTACGGGAGCGAAGGTTTCATCATAATCAATCCCTTTCTTCTTGATTGTAGCCCTGGACGACCAATCGAGCTTTATTCCTGAAAACTTGTCCTGCATCATCAAGTTTATTACGAAAGACCCAACGTGTACCAATTGTTTGTTGATGCGTGGGGCGAGGAACTAACTCCCAGACAGCATGTCGCTGGAGAGAATTTAGTTCCTCCTGCATAGCAGTAACCCAATCACTATCAAGGAGTGCTTCTTTGACGTTTCTTGGTTCAGTGCTAGACAGAAAAGCACCAAAGGCACAGAGGTTTTGCATAGCTTGTAGGCGTGTTTGAACACCGGAGTTTGGGTCTGTAATGATGTTTTCAGGAGGGTGAGCAGATTTTTGCTGGAACTGTCGACGTGAAGCAGGAGGGGGTGTGTCTTTGTCAGAGGAGTCAAAATTCAAGTTTTGTGGTAAGGGTGTCTCCGGGTTATGGTCAGAGTCAGTCGATTCTGATGAATTGTTTTTGTTTGCTGGAGAATCATGAGGAGTGATGGAGTGGGACTCAGGGAGTCTTCCTATTGGTACAGTGATGAAGTGTGGATCGGTGAGAAAATCATCAGGGGCAAAGTCAAGTTGATCAGAAGATGAGCCAACGTTGTGGGACTCATCGAACTTGACATGTGGGCTTTCTTCTAAACATTGAGTTCTCAGATTGATAACACGATAAGCTTTGCTTTTAGAAGAATAGCCAAGAAAGATACCTTCATCACTTTTAGGAGAGAACTTACCCAAGTTGTTTACCATTATTGTGGATAAAGCACTTACATCCGAAACGCCTGAGATGTATAAGACTTGGTTTTCGTTGACGGAGTAGTTCATAGGGTGTCTTGTGAAGGAATGGATGAATCAACGCACGGTTTAACACATAGCATGCTGTGTTAACAGCTTCTGCCCAGTAAGATGGAGTGAGTTGACTGTCAATGAGCATGGTGCGAGCCATTTCTACCAAAGTTCTATTTTTGCGTTCAACCACTCCGTTTTGTTCTGGAGTACGTGCGGATGATATTTGGTGATCAACTCCGTTGTCCCTGCAAAACTCATCAAACGACTTGTTGCAAACTTCCCTTACTGATGACAGCAAAAAGGGGGAAGTAGTGAATCCCGTCTCTCTACGAACGGGTCACTCTAGCTATGTTCTGGATTGACTCTGTCTCTGTGTGACTAGGTCTTAAGTGAAGTTTGGATATTCTGTTTTCGTTTTTACTCTATTGGTACAAGATCATGTTGGTTGCAGTTTTCTTAACTTAGTCATATATTCCCTTTTTCCAATCTCTCTTAGTAGGTTGTGGTTTGCCAAAATTGTGCTCATCGATTCAGGGGGAACTCTAACAAGAGTTACTCAATCTATGCTGTGATTAAGGGGGAACCTAGACAGGGTCGGTTCCCCAAAATTCTTCTTGCTCTTGTCTTGTTTTGCAGATTGACTCATTCGGGATTCACAAAAAGAGTTTTGCTATCATCAGCAACAAGGGGGAAACTGTTGGAGTATGAAGGTGTTGCTGAGATAGTCAACCAGATCAAAGGAGTCAATCACACTTCTCAAAACAAGACAGAGTCAGCCAACCTCGAAAGAGCGAGAGAGTCCATCTATGTGAATTCATCAATCAGTTATGAAATTCAAGGAGCAACGTCCACTAAACCATAACAGTCATCAACTATCATCCTTGGCCGAAATTCATGCAAAAAGTGAGAAAATCCAAAGCCTTGACTTTCTGATCATTCGAGAGAGTCTGTCGGGTAGTTGCTAAAATTAAGGAGCAAGTACATCAACTACATTGACTTAAAACGGTCATCAACGTTCAGACTTGGACCCAAATTCTCTCAACGTGGCACTAATCTGAAGATTTGGCTCCAGCTTCCAAAATTTGGCTCAAACTTCCGAAATTCAAGGAAAGAGTCGTTGGTTCCTGAAATTTCGGAACTGACAGAGTCAGTCTGCTACATCAGACGTGAGAGTCATAATTGAACGTTGCCAAGTCGTCCAATGGATTGGTTATTGTTCGAAAATTAAGGGCCAAGGCTTAGCAACGTTCATAAAGAAGTTAGGACCGGATTTTAAGCAACTACAAGTAACTACCATGTTCAGATGGCAGAAATTTCGGAAGCAGACTCCCTCAACGGCTCCACTATATAAGAGAGTTGTCATTTCGTTTCTCATTGCAGCTTTCCAGAGAGAATCATACAGAGCATTTGTTTTAGAGAAAGCTTTGCCTATTTTAGAGAGAGAGAGAAGAAAAGGAGAGAGAGAAGTACTAGATTCGTTTGTGCATATCGACAGAGTCTTTCTAGGTAGGACCTAGTTTTCACTACACTTATCATTGAGCTGATCAGAGATTGTATTGGGTGAGTGAGTGAAAACCACGAAGTAGATCTCATCTACTGAGTGGGCATTATAAGTTGTTTTGTTTTGACTAGGAAATAAAATAACTTATATTGTGTATCCTGCTGAGTTCGACAGAGTCCTTGTACCTTTCGGGTGTTAATCCATTTAGCTCCTCTAAATCTCTCTTACTTTACTACCTTGAGCAACTGCTTCCGCGCACTTAGTTCGACTAAGTGTTTCTACGTCTCAAGTGTAAGTTCGATTGAGTCAAACCATCTCACAGACTCACACCTTGAGTTGGTTTGAGTCAGCCACCCGATCCTACACCCCTTAAGAACTTTGTCCTCAAAGTTGTTCGCGGTTATAGGATTTCTATACTCACTCATCCATACATGTCTAATGCTAAATTCATACATTCCTCCTCCTTACACATTCCCAAATCCATTACTCAAGGTCTCTACATACCATTCCATATAGATATACTACAATTACTCCAATCCACATTACAATCAACCATTGGTTCCACATTACAAGATTTGTACATACAGTGCAAAGCTATCCCCAAAGCAATGCATTACATATTACAATCCCGCAGGCACTCCGGTCATCTAGACACAGGACTCCTCTATGTCCTGCTGCCCTTGGAATAATACATCATGATACCTACTGTCACTCTCCGGTATAAGCTTCTAACAAATCCTCCAGTCTAAGGGAAATTCTTTCACAACTACTAATTAGAAATTTTCTAGAACACACAACTCCAAATGTCCATTTATATTCATTACTTCTATCCTATGCGTGATTCTTGTGACCACTTAAGGGGATATTCAAGAATCATTCGACCCTGATGTGATCAGCATCAGTGTTGAACTATCTTTCCACCCCAATTCGTGTTCAGTTTCCCTCGATCTGATCAGGATCAAATTCGACTTCCCACATCAGTTTCAAACAATCAAATAGTTCAATCATTTCCATTTTCTATCTTTTTTTTTACTCTTCCTAGTCATAATTACAAATTCATACGTCTCCAAAGGATGGAATTCAGTCCATCAATCATCCTCACTCTACTTCACACAAATACTTTACTCCGAGATTCAATACCTAAGTGCTCATTTCGTCAACCTTCGTTACTTTCATCCCTTAGTCTCCATCCTTTCAATTATTCTTACTAGGGATTACCATACTTGTAAAATTTAGTTGTCCTCAATTCACTTCCAATACTTTACCTAGTATACACTACCCCTAGACTTCGTTCATCTACTGCTCTCATTCATTTTGTACTACTTCTTCAAAGGCTACAATACTTGTGGAGCTCCGTCCACTACCCATTACTTTTCTTTTACTAATACTCTTACGTGGTGTTACAAGGTAGGTATATCCATCCTATGGTATTTGCATCTCTCATGCCTGATTACCACAATTTCAATATGAATGAATACTTATGTTTATTTAACATAGTTCCAATCATGAAATCAATTCTCATTTGTGCTATGCACATTATAGTTTATGTGTTTTATTCATAAAATTCACATTATGCGGTTTTCGCTCTACCCCCCTTAAAAGGGATTACGTCCATGTAATCTACCATATGTTATTATTATTAGACATTGGTTTACTCAATTTGGGCAATCTGAAGCGTTTTAGCTTCTTTACAGTTTATTACATAATATACCCTTGTCAAAGGGTCCTAATCATAACAATGGTTTAGTCTTTGCACCAAGGATTCCTATATGAGTTTATTTAACTCATAATTAATTCGGTTCTAGCCTATCAGGCTTCAAGGCATTAATAGCCATTCTGTTATACTTACTAGGCTATTAAATCTTCTAGCTAGGGCCCACTAGCTTTTGCTGCGCGACCCTGATAACTTGGGTTACTCACCCTCCGTGTTATCCTTAATGTGGTATACATCACCTTTTTATTCGTCGATTATGGAATAAGGTTTACTAACAGTGTGGTATTCTTTCACCTGTTTGAACTCAATGAGTTTAAGATTTATAACCTGCTCTCTGGCAATCTATTATGTATATTCATGCTCCCATGATTATTCACTAAGTTCCTCTGACTTATTGTTCGGGCGAGGTTAAGTCACTACTTAGTTGTAGTGCTTCCTCTGTTGTCAATAGCTTCTGAATTATACCAGTTCTTCTGGTTCAGTACAAGTGTTCTTCACTTGTGTGACCTTGCATTCTCTATGCGTTGTCCTAGTGACTTTCTTAAGTCTCTTTTCACCCTTTATTCCATTGGAATTTTCATTTGTGATTATTAGTGTGTTGTACACTCTTCGTGCTTCTTTGGCCTTAGACCGCACGGTTTGTTGCTAAGCTTGCTTAACTGGCTTATGCCATGTTTGTTGGTGAAAAGAAGGGTTTACTACGGTTTACATTCTCCATCTCCCTAGCCATCCCATTAGGTCATTAGCTGCACAAGTGCAATACCAAAACACTCAGTCATACAGAGTGCAGAGGCGTAAACGCTTGACAGTAAGTCACTTATGTGATAGGAAAGAATATTTTTGCCTGTTATCTCGTACTTATACTCCGTGTCATTATCTGCTACTTCCTCATAGCGGTCGCTTGTCGCGCACCATACTCTTACTCATTGTACAACATCGTTCTTACCAACTGTGTTACTGTGGTAGCTCGTCTTTACTCATTACCATTGTCGTTGGCACCATTTCCTTATGGTGTAAATACACTAGGAGGTTCCTAGTTCATATGTATGATGATTGTTGTAGCATGCCGCAATGGTATTATTTTCCCCATGTTGAGGTGTTTTATTTCTGTTTAGGTTTCATGTGTAGGTTGGCTTACCTCACATTATTTCCATCATTCATGATACCCTTTACCAATTGTCTTGGTTGACCAAGGATAAAATAATTTATCGGGTTACAAGCTCTTTTGAGCGTGGGTCATTTGTGGTGTTCAATGTGTATTCACATTGATTGTTTCCTGACAATTATTGTCTTCCCAGTGCTGAGCATTGGTTATAGGCTCTAGCTATGCAGTTTCACTTTTGTATGTGCATCACCGGGACATCCCAAAAACTTCAAGGGTTTTCTGGTCCCGTTCTATCATTGATAAATGAAGTTCTTGTTGAGGGGCTTGTCTCCACTCATAAGTTTCATGACAAGGTTTACCATGTTCTTGATTGTCTATGGAGTATACTTACTCCTTTAGATCGTAATGATTTGGAAATCTCTTTCCTTGTTCAATCGTCTCTTGGCAATAACGATATGCACAAGTTTGTTGTTACTGTTGATGGAAGCCTTTTCTAAGGGTTCACATCTTCACCACGTTGGTGGTCTTCGGTTAACGAGGGGTACCTTCCCTTGGGTTCTCGTAGTGTCCAAGTGTGGACTAGGACATTGTTGGCAATATAATGATTCCTATGCCTATGTGTTAATATTTCTATAGAAGGCATGAAGGGTAATTGAAAGCTTGTCAACTGTATACTAGACTGATGCTCTAGTGACAGTGACACTGAGATGACCATTACTCCAAGCCATTCAGGATGTTGGGTTTGAATTGATGGTCCAATTGTTGATTTCTTTGTCGTATGAGACAATATCTCTTGCAAGTCTTGTCATCAAATGGTGTGGGTTATGCAACCGTTAAGGTTTACATAACACAGTTGGTTGATGGCTTTTAAGCCTTATTGCAGCAAGTCATGCTCTTTGCAAGCTTCTTATACATGTTTCCACTCCTTGTATACCCCGTAGGTTGGAGGTATTATTGGGCTCCATGGCAAGTCATGGCATCATGCTTCCATTCATAGGAGGCCCTTTAGGCAATCTGGCGCTAATCAGTGCCTTTTGTAATTTAGGGTATTTCCCGTTATGCGAAATCCCTTCGGTGTCCTAACCGAATGTTCGTTCTAGCTCCCGAGCTCTTATCATGACGCTTTGTTCATCTGTTGTTAACTCAGACACCCTTCAAGGATTACTCCTGGGGGTTGTTAGTTACGCCGTTACATCCGGCTAATGTTTATGATATGTTGTATCTACTATACCGCTTTGTGGTGTTGTATTTGAGCTATCCCTCCTTGGGGTTATAACGTCTCCTGTTCTTGGGTAGACCGTTTATACTTGCTCCTAGTGCTTAGTACTAGGTTTAATATCCTCCTTAACGATGGATTATGCTTCGTGGTAATCTCATAGTTGCTCTTGGGAACTCCGTTCGGCCGTCTGTTGAGCATTGTTGTGTTCACATTAGGCCTTCGCCTTACTGTGTTCAAGCTGGGTATCCTTTCTAGCTGTCAGGTAATTGCTTGGAGTCTTGAGACATATCCAATGTCTATACTTATTAGTCTGCGCTCTTTGCGCTTCCTAATCCTCATTCCCCATCTTCAGATGGATTTCTCTGAGTTCTTGTACTTATTACTTAGTTGAATTCCTTCTCCTTTATCGTCTGTGGTGTCCAGCTATTCTGCTTGCATTTACTCATGGTCCATAGAACGGAGTTGACTACCTCCCGTGCTTCGTGCACTACATGTATACATACGTGGGGTACCATGTTGATACGTTACCACTTACCCGACTATCTGTCAGGCCCGCAAGCTCCTTCGGAGTGCGGTCGTCCCACAACCCGTAATTGGGTACACTCGTAGTGCTCGTCGCATGCCTAGGTGAAGTATTCTATTGCCAACTCCTCTTGTATCATTCCATGATACTCACCGTAATTTTATTCGTTTGGTTTAAAGATCCAAGGTTTTAAAAGAAGGGTTAAGGTTTGAAAGAAAAAATTGGATTTTGAAATAACAGTTCTGTGTTAAAAGCAGTTCTCCATGGCATAGCCATGCTTAAGTTCTTGACCGAGTCCAGCTTCTTGCTGACTGGTATGTCCTTTGTACAATGGTCAGGCCGTCAGGCCTTTCCAAGGTTCCATTCTTCCAGTTTTTAGGATGTGTGATCCTGTAGTTGCTTCATTGCGGTCACGGTACATTACTATGTACTTGTGGTGTGTTAATGTTCCTCTACATGTTCCTGTTCTTACTGCACTTGTCGTGGCAAGTGCGTGGTACTAGTGGTTTTTGGGTAACCCTATACCGGTCACGGTGTGGGTTCCACTCGTATTTGGGTAGTCTTGTTGACTCTTCCCTTGATCTTATTGATCTATGTTTTGGATACTTGATCTTTTTAGTAGTTCCTCTGTGATCTTGACATGACTGTCATTGATCGGGGTGCTTCGACAATCCTTGGAGATACCCATTTATTTAGTTTGTGTTTTTCCTTGTTGCTCGTTCCCACTGGTTTACCGTGGCGATTGTGCCTTAACTGGTTTAGGCGCTACCTTTGTAGTCCTATCGGTTCATATCCCGTGGATATCCTTGTAGCTGTGTAAGCTATGTCGGCCAGGTATTGTAATCTTTTGGCGTTATATTTTCGGAGTTAACCACTCCTGACTATGTCCTTAGTCAGCTAGCATACCATTGGTGGTATTACTTAGCTACTGCTGTCCCGCAGACTTGCGTTTGGGTTCCATTACTGTTCCTTTTCCATTTCGTTGCACGGTTAGCGCTTCTTTTCCTACTGTTGGTTGTCTAGCCAGGTTTCGCGACTGCTAAGCACGTCGCCCCATGCTGTTGTAAGTTGTAGCCTCCTTATGGTTGGAGTGCTCATTCAACCGCTATTGAGTGCGGGTATCGTTGTTCAACCGGAATCCATTTCCGGGACTTCCGATTCTTGGAATCTACTGAGTGTCAAGCTCTTTCCTCTTATAGGATCATCTCACTACTGCCAGATCGGGTTTTCCCGAGTATGAGAGGTCTTTCCTTCTCTCTGGCGTACCTCCCCAAGTTATACAATAGGGTTTGTGGAGGGCGGGTCTGGTATTGTAGGTATCCGGTACTCACCGGTAGTTCCTTACTAGCATATCTCTAATGCTAACACTCAGCCCTTAGCCCTAAGCTTCTAATTCTTAACTCGGTATTCCTAAACTCGGTATTTCCAGTCATCAGAGCGATACTTCGATCTGATACCACTTTTTGTAACACCCCTACCGCTAACACTGTCATTACCGTCCAATCTCCTTATACAATCCAGACTCACGCAGCGGATACTTACATACTCAACGGTGGGTGATACAATGCCGTTAGCCACCCACGTGACTAACAAGGCTACTACTACTACTACTACTACTACATACAGCATCGGTCTGATGGACCGGAATATCCGAGTACTACACACTTACAATACATACTCCAATTACCAAACAGGTACTAGAACTCCCATTCATTACAATACTCCATAAGTTCAATACAATGTAATACACCGAGTTTACTAAGATCCTTATACAAATACAACACCTCCTTCAATTTCATAGATACTCATTAAGAGTCTAACCACTACCCATTCCTCACAAACTACTTACTTTCTAAGTACAAGGGGTGTACCACTTAGTACGCTTCTACATTCTACTTCTAACTATCCAAGTGTAGCCACCGGTCTCTTACCTTGACCATATCCGCTTCGGGTACCTGCACACTAAAAACGTTCCCCCTAGGGGGTCAGCTTTCGCTGAATATGACTTCCGCATACCCCGCGTACTAGCGAGGGTACGCCGACCACTTGGTCGAATACATGCAAATCATTTTATTCAAACATACATGCATACATGCTCTTATACACAATACTACAATACTTTACGCAAGGAATACATTTACACACTTCATTACATACAAGGAATACAATATGAGCCATCCAATACAAACTTACCTTCTTCCGAAATACACATACACGATACATACACAATACATACTCAATACACAATACTTGTTAGCTTCATTTGTCCACCCGGGTTAATCGGGTGGAGATTATTCTTTTACTCGGGGTCAATGACTTACACCAGCCAAGACCATTACACATACAATACTTTACTTTACTTTACTACTTACTCAAGTCAAGTCGTCGGGACCTCCGGCCCGGGGACTACTCTGTCCCACCACCGGGATTTACTTGGTTCACCAATTCAGGATGCTACCCATTTAAGGGGTCTGGGCCGTGGACCAGTTAAAGAACCAGGAATCGGATCTAACCTCTTGTGTCTCCTCATCCTCACGCGTGGCCGAAACTATATCGGACTTCTACTCATTCCAATTTACTCAGTACTTACGTTAGGAGTTAGGTTGTTAGGAATTAGTAGAAGTCACACATCCAAGCCACATACACAAATGCAATATATACACATCCAATCAAAATACAATACAATACGCAAGTACACTACAAGATACAAGTACACTTCATCATCATTCATTCATTTCATGAGTTATACAAACTATTGTTCAAGAGAAATATTCCAAGAACAATGTAAACAAGCACAAGTAAGTGCAATATAGTCCAATTCATGCATTTATCTTATTTAGGTGATCAAATAAGCACACAAATCGGGGTAACCAGGTTAGGATACAGAGCATGAAGAAATCATACCTTTTACTGAAATTTACTTTACCGGTGTCTCCTTATTCCTTAGTCCTTACTTGTTCCTCGAGTCCTAGTCTCGAACCAATGACTACATGTCAAATGGTTCAATTAATACTAAGTATCACAATACATACATAATTACTACTCCCGTACTTACCCCGTTATCCCATTATTTCGGTTTAACTTAATGTTCATATACTTACAACTTTCTTAATTACTTCTCAACTTGTTTATACCTTTAATGACCCTTAAACATCATTAATCATGTACTAATTATCTTATACTAATACTAGCATTCATTACCTTTCCTTAAAACCCATTTAATAAGCTTAGAATTGAATTCTGGTGTTGGTCCGGGACCTTGTCCAGGTCCTTAGTCCCGGACCAGCACTGGTCCTAAGTCTCGGGTTGTTTATGTACATGGTCCAGGTCCTTGTGCCTATCTCAAGTCCCGGACCAGAGTTGGTCCTCACTCTCGAACGAAATTTCAAGGTGGTCCGGGTCCTTGTACCCTAGTCAAGTCCCGGACCCATAATTCAGTATACTCTCGGGTGGTTTCAATGGGGTGGTCCGGGTCCTTGCACTGGACTTAAGTCCCGGACCACCCTTCACTTACAACTCTCGGCCTGAATTTATATACTGGTCCGGGACTTAGTCCTGGACTTAAGTCCCGGACCCTGCTATGTTTTCTACAGATTTACAGTTTTTAAAATCTGTTACATCCCATACTTTGCCTAATTAATTCCCCAAATGTTCCTACACTTAATCCCACATGTTTAAGCACCTAATTAAGCTTCTAAACATGCTCAAATCCATTACTAATTCATTACCCCTCTTCATACTAATTCACACACATATTTTCTACATTTTCATCCTAATACAAACTCTCCCTAGTTTTGTTTTGCTACAGATTTTGGTTCCTACTTCCTCCATACATAATTTCCTCTCCTAATGCCATTTCCAAGGCCTACAATGCATTACCTCACCTCTTCAAGTCCAACACTCATTCACTAGGTCTTGTACATAAGTTCCCTAGTTTCTCCAATACAATTCAACAACTTTTGCTACAGATTTTACATTCTTTCATTCTCATACTATAACTACTACTCCATGGTCATTAAACATCCCTACAATCCCCAATACACACCTTGGTTCTCCCATTCACCAAGTCATCCATTAATGCACATTTTCTACCAAAATTTTGCCATAGTTCACCTACTTTTCTTACTTAGCCACACATACACATTCTCACCAAATTCATTCCTAATCTAGCCACACCCATACAAGGGTCCTACCAGCAATCAATACATTATGAATTCATCAATAGTTTCTCAACCACAATTCCAATACACATACACGTTACATTTGGCTCCAAAGCCTACAATTAAAATACTTGCTCTTAAATACTCAAACTTCATAATCCTCAATACTAATACAAGGTTTTGGGTTCTTTAAGTAGATTACCCATTCCCATTACTCTAACACAATAAAATTTAACATTAGGAAGGAGCTCTTACCTTGAGCTTATATTTCCTTCTTTCTTTCCCATTTTTCCTCCTTCTTCCTTTCTAGCCCCAAAATCGGTTATGTGGGGAATGGAGTTGCCAAACTCCATTCCCATCACCCAATGAACATAAAACAATTGAAATTAATATACTAACCCTTAAATTAATGCTAGTTCATTGAAATGTTTAAAGCAAGATTTCTAGGGTTTACCTTTGAAGTGTTTTAGGAGGGGTTTTAGCCCTTGGTTCAAGAAGGTGAATCCACCACCATTGCAAGGTTGATATTATGCTTAAAAGAGAGAGAAAAATAGAGCATTTCAAATGGGCAGAAATAGGTTATGAAGGAAATGGAGAGAACATGAGTTTTTCCTGTAGATTTTTACCTTGATGGAGAGAGGAGACTCCAAGCTACCCATTGGTGCTATTTTCTCTTTGAATGGGGAAAAACCATGGAGATGAACTTCCTCATTTTTAACTTTTGAAAAGATGGAGATGTAGAGGATGATGAGGGGATTACAAATATGTAATTATTTTTACATTTGGAGCTCAAATGAAGGTGGAGCATGGAGGAGAAAATGAGAAGCCATTGAAGCTTCTCTTTGGAGCTTCAAAATCGCCCAACCAGAAGAGAGAGGAGGGAGAAATCGGATGGGTGAGGAAGGAGGGAGGTGAGAGAGTAGAGAAATGAGTGAGTGAGGAGAGAGATAAGGGATAAAGTAGTTTTTACTTTATTACTTTTTGCTTTTGCTTTCTTATTTAATTAGCTAGTTAGATGTGTGTGTGAGGGAGTCATTTGACTGTTAAAAAAACCGACCCCCTACAGTTATACTAGTTGGAGCGTTTTTCGTCTTTTACAGAAAACGCTCGTTATTTTACCCGGTTTCGGTACTATTCACTAACCGGCCCGTTTTCCGGAATTTTCTTGTTTAATTATTCTTATTGACTATTAAGCTTCCATAAATGCTTAATAATTGTTATTTAATGATTTATAATTTTTACGGGTTCGTTTGACCACTTATCACGTTTTTGGGTTATCTCGAAAAACGTGCGCTCAAGCTCTATTAGCGTTTTAATGCATTATTTGGATCCGTTTTCTTTGGGAGTTGTTCCCTTATATTATTTAGGCCTTATTAAGCCTTAAGAATCCATATAATACGCTAACCGAGGTCTCATAGCTCCTATGGTTATTTAACGCTTATTTAGCGTTTTTCGCTTTTTAAGCGTTTCTTTATTTCTTTTGGATTTATTTTTCCTTACCAATATTACTTAGGCACCATTAGGCCCTTAAATACCTATTAGGATAATTTTAAATCGTTATATTTAAGTTCGGAACAAACATCGTTCATCGCCATATTACAAGTTGACTATGCAGCGGAATAAACTCCATCCGGGTGTCATAGACGCCAACCACCCACGTGGTTGACATGACCACTCTACCAACATCAAGTTACGGTCTGCATGACTAGAAACAGCTCTCACCAAAATTCATATACAATATAAGATACAATTCCAAATGTTAAGTGTCTACAACAAAATTGCCAAATTATAAACTGAAAATTACATCTCGGGTACATTAAACATACGGCCACATCCTCAAACGTTATGCCCTGATGGACTACCCCCCCATGGTAGCCATCCTGCCTACGCTCCGTTATCGTCCGGCATAATACCTATAAAAATTTGGGTTGGGAAGGACTCAGCAAACTACGCTGAGTATGAACGTGTGTAGCCCGCATGTTGCCGGGCCACACGACTACTTGGTCGAGTATTATTAAGTCAATTTACATGCTGTAATAAAGTAGTAAAGCACACCACAATACATCATGTTATCATACACACTTAAAGGTAGCAAGGCATTAACAACACACATCCAAACATAACTTGTCGACATCATAGCAACATCAAACACGCAACAAAGCACAACAAGCTGCTAGTATGGCAAACAACAATTATGTAGGTCATCAAGCACGCGCATAGGTATGTTTACTAATGATCCTCACTATGGGATCGTTCGGCGTTGTGAGTTTTCATTTCTTTTCTCTTGTTCCCAATAATGTATATTTTCTTTTTCTTCCCTTGCATCAGGTCTGGGGGTATGGTTCAAATCCCGTGACCATATCATGTAGGTGTTAATCATTTCCTTGTTTCATTAAGGTTTATTCGTGAATTCTCTTATCACCACAAGTTGAAGAACGTCTGCTCCATAGCTAATCCTCCATTCCCGGCGTCGTGCGTCGAGGAAGCGGGGTCATCTCTAGACTTCAGGATGCGTTCCACCAATAGGTATTTACTTTTCAGTATCATTATAAGTTCGACACCATAGTGGGTGTCATTAGAAGTCCTCTATAGTTTAAGAGGAGTTTCCTTCTTGTATAGTTGTTTCGTTTTGTTTGCGTAGTTCGTCGTGTTTCATCTCTAGTTCCATAAACGAGAAGGGACTAAACTACTGTGTGCGCGCAAATAACATGCAACAATGGTGTAGCAATCATATAAGCAAGGTAAACAAGCAATCCAATTTCATGCTTTAATCTTATGGTCATTTTCACACAGAGCACACAACACAAGCCGTGTAACACGGCAACATACGAACCACACATGTCCATACCTGGATCAGAAGCAAGTGTCATCTCACGCACGGGTTCCCGGTTGGCATTCGTTATGACCCTAACGTTATTTCAAACAACTTGTCAGTTTTATGATTTCATGCGCAACTGTTGTGACATTCTTCCTAGCTTATTTCATGCTTTCGTGCGAAGATCCCTAGGTGGATCTTTAAAATGCTTAACTTGTAATAACCCTTAGAAATTCTCCAAGTATTATTCTTGAACTTTGTCTCGCTCCTAGGGCATACACACCGACGTTTTACAAGTTAATTAGGTTTTTTTTTTCTCTACTAATGTTTTGGAGTATTTTTAGGCACTAACTTGTAACAAGTTTATCTAAGATGGATTTTAACTTGCCTAAAGTGTATTCTCTCTTAGATGGGCATCTTAATGAAGTTTTATCATCATCACTAGCCTACTACAACAATCCACTTACATAGAATCTCCCAACGAAACCGACAACCTACAATCGGTACCGCTCTTCCCTTATCTTCCACTCTCCCTTATTGAAGCTTATCTTTAGTTTTCCCCAAAGTATATTCTCCTCTTCATAATTAAGTTAGCTATGTTTCAAGCTCATTATCAACACAATAACACTCCTCAACATTTCTGGAATTACTCATACCGAAACTTAAAGGTTTCAAAACTGAGATAAAACTCTTGTTCATAACCTTATTTGATCCCACTTCCAGTGTACCTACTGATGCATAGCCTTCTCCAGATGTTTCATCAACTTAGTCAAATGTATTAGGTCTGTTTTGGGTTTGTTATCACACTAACATCACACTCATAACACCCATGTAAACTAGTTATACAGAACTACAATATTAATGAAATCTGAAACAACATTCTACATATTCTTTCTTGGTTCTTGTATCTATTCAGTTAAACCTATGTTTCATTATTTCCCCCAGTACTTACTCCACTAGCTAAGGGTGTTAACAATGTCTTAAGCTCACGACTAATCCAGTACAACACTCAAATAGCTTCTGAGATCAGCTACACAGAAACACTTACAACAGATAATCAAACACTAAACCAGATGGATGCATTACCTTTCCTTCTGTTTTTCTCTCTTTAATCTGGCTTCTAATTAACCCGATGGATTCATAACTTACTAAGGTACATTAGAGGTGTTTTAGGTTCGTTGGCAACCCAATACACCCCCTTCAAACCATCCTGTATAGAGTTATACAGAAACAGATTTTTCAGAAAGTCATAAAACTGAGACATTCAATTCTGTTATATTTTCTTTTATCCCCTTCTGTCATTCACCTAACTGTCTATCAATCTTACTCCACTAGTTATAGGTGTTAACAATGTTTGTAAACTAGAAACAAACCCACAGCAACCTGATTAGCATCAGTTACAGACCACGAACTGAAACTGAGGACATAACTGACAAATCTTCTTATATTTTTCTGTTGGCTTACGCTTTTGTTTTTTTTTTCTTTCTCAGTTTCCCCTGGAATGTCTAGTTACTTAGGTACATCCTTTAACATGGTTTTTACTTCATAACAGACCCACCACAGCATGAGCAAACCTCTGAGAACTCTCCACACAGAACTTGAAAGTTGTAGAAACTGAAGTGTGAACTTATACTTTGTTTTGTATCTAACTGTTTCATTGATGAATTTGACTTTCAATTCTCTCCCAATCTGATCATCCGTTTTGTTGAGTGTTTAACCAAGATTTTAGTTTCAAAACAGACCCACAATAACCTGGACAACGTCCCCGATAATCCTTGCACTGAAACCAGAGAATCTGAAAATCTGAAAACTGAACTGAAACAGGAACCTGAAACCATGGAACTGATACATACATGTTTCTTTTCTTCTGTTTTAGTATGTCAAAAGACTCCCCAAATGGTTTAGCTATGTAGCTGGAACCTCATGCAGTTTTGACTCTCGAAACATACCCAAGACAACTCGGTTAACTCTCTTATAGATCTCTTATACAGAACTGATAAAAAGAAAAAAACTGAAGCATAAAAACAGCTACATCATCTGCTATCTCCTTTGTTTGTTTTCTGTTTGGATTTCCAGAGCCCCCCACCTCATTTACCCACATGCTTAAGTGTGTTATAAAGTTTCTTTTGAATTCAAGAACAGACCCCAAATAACATGGTTAATATCCCTGGAAAGTTCCTTACACCGAAAACAGAAGCATGAAAAACAAGACTGGAAACAGATGTATATTTTTTTGTTGTTGTTCTCGTTCTGTTCTTTTAATCCATTTTATGTTTTGTCATTAGTTTGTCTTCCCAACTGCCCACGGTACCCACCTATTTAGTTAAGTGGTCTAGTCATATGTCAAACTCAGAAACAACCGAAAACACACTGTTAGTTCCATAGGACCATTTAATACAGAGACTGAAGACCAAGTGCAAACTGAAACAGATCACTAACCCAAAACTGATGAAACTGAGATAAAATCTGGTTCTGTTTTGTCTTCCTATTTAGTTGCTTGCTTTGGATTCTTTCTCCCCCAATCTATTTAGCTCCCTAGCTAAGAGTCTGAGCATAGTTTTAAATCCTCGACACAGACCTAGAACAACAAGGACTACACCTTTGAATCCTCTTTACACAGAACTGAAAACTGAACTGGAATCTGATATACATTCTTTTCTATCTTTTTTTTTTCAACTTTCTTACGTGACTAATAAGTTAATAAAGGCTTAAACCTTGTTTTACATTCGCTAATAAGTCAGCCCAACCCTCATATCCCCTCAGGAAGTGTAGTATACAGAAGAGCAAAGCTGGGAAGGAAAATCTGCAAGGGCTATCAGGTTGGAGCTTACCTTGAACTGAAGTTCAGACCAATGTGCTGCTGCTTATGGGGGAAATTCTTGTCTATTAGGAGTTCTTGGAGGGAATTTGTTTCAGAAATACCAGGGTTCTACCCTTAGTTGGCATGCGGAGCCCTTGCAAGGCAGCTACAAAAATTTGAGCAGAAAACCTCGGTGAGAACTTGACAGAGAAAGTATTTAAATGAGGCTGCTCATAGTTTACCTGTAACCGATATTCACACTAGAGTGCTGGTTCATTGTCGGGTTTTTTTTTGAAGGAGATGTAGTAGCTTGCATGAAGTTTTTGCTAAGCTGAAAGGGGTCACGTTTTGATCAGGAAAGGAGGGGATCAGTAGCAACAGAAGGACAGACATACAAGAACCGAAGCAGAAACCATGAATGAATTTAAACTACTTGCGCTTACCTACAGAAGTGTTTGGAGAGGATTATTTCTGTTCAGGGTCTTCCTGGAGATCACACCAGCAGGTTGCATGCCAGGCTCTTGTGTGGTAACAGGGAGAGAATTAGAGGGAGTGGTGCTTGGTCGCCAGTGTGGTTGCCAAAATTCCTGTCGGTGAAGAGAAAATGAGAACTGAGCTCTATATTTTTTTGTTAGCCGGTGATTTGAAGAGAAGGGGTGGAGCAGGGATGCATCCTTGTCGCTAGCCATATGAAGAAATGAACAGAGGGGAAGCATATGTTACTGTTGTGCAGGGAATGAAGCAGAGAGATGTAGTTTCCTGTTGGCTAGCGTGAAGAAAAGAATGGGAGAGATCCCCGGAGTTGTTCACCAGCTGGGTCGCAGTAATACCGTGAGGGAGGAGAGCTTCCTTGCAAATTACCGTGAGAAGATGAGAATGAACAAAGGCTTAGGTGATGTTTGTGGTCTGCAAGTTTCGAGGGAGTATGGAGGTTTGAGTGGCAACATTTACAGAGGTGTGGTGAGCTCAAGTTCCAACCGACTCCTTGCTGTGGAAGTTGAGGCATTCACGTGTTGTGCTGACCAGGAGGAAAACAACAACGACTCGGGTTGCTGTTCGAGAACCCAGGCGTCCACTGATCAATCAAAGAGGAGGAAACCGCATCCCGTGTATGCTGGAAAAAGAAGACCGATGGTGGGTAGTTGTCTGTAGTAGTTTTTTTTTATGTTACCCAAGTAATCTCGTTACTAGTTTGGTTAGGCTAGTATTTGCTACTGAATTCGAGCATAGCTCAACCATTTAAGGCATTCGGGGTGGGTACAAAAGGTACCGGGTTCGAACCTTGACGGGAGTGCCTTTGTTCCTCTTTTTTTTATAAGTTATACACATGATTATTTATTTGTATGAGAGGCTATGTAGTATAACGCGTTATTAGTTAGGTACGTGACCACTTTATTTCTGTTACGATGTTATGCGCCGTTATTACTTATTATTTACAATGTTATAATATCGTAACGTTATGTACACGTATTTTTGTATTAATATGTCACGTTATCGTGTTATCGGACATACATATGCCCGTACTGAATTGAATTGTTTGTGCATTATCCCATGTCCCAAATTATATGGCACGTTGTCATTTATGTACGTAACACCGATTGTATATCTGTACATATATATATGAGTACGTTTACGTTCTTAATTTGTCTAGAGTATATAGGGTGTTCAAACCGTCTATTGGGCGCACTAGTGGTATTTATTTCACGCACCGATATGTACATGCGGTATAAGTATCCGCTTGGTTCTATATTTAAAAATACCATAATGTTTCATGGTAATTATTGCACGTAATTTAATTTAAACTTTACTAATTTAAGGTGGTAATTACTCGGGGTATTTCAGGGGTTTTTCAAGTTTCTTTTAATTTTGTGTCTCTCACTTCTTTTTCATTTTGATTATAAGGCATTCTTCTGCTGGGGATAGCTTATGTGCTATAATGCTTGCTTGTGCCCCATGTGTTTTCTCTTTTGTCTGTTTCCTGAAAAGGTCTTCTGAAACCTTCCTCGGTTTGTTTGGTGAACAATGAGGACATTGTTCAAATTAAGAGTGGGGGAGTGACCTTTTCAGTGAATTGTGTGCCTAAATGCTTAATCTCTCTACTTAACTTGTGGTTGTCCAAAATCAAAAACTTGGACCCTTGTGTTGTGAGTTGTTCTCATTAAGAACAAATACTGTTTTGAATTGTGGGATAAATGCTCAAATTTTTCTTTTTGATTGCTTTTTAGGGGCATTTTTTTGCGGTGTGTCCAAGTGATCTTGTATGGTTGGGTTTTTATTGCTTAGGGGTTCTTTCTGTCTTCTTTCTTATGGATTGCTAAGGGGTGCTTCCTTATAAAAATCCTTTAAGGGACTTGTGAGATGCCATTGGTAACCAACAATGAGAGTTGAGTGTTATTAAATGCAAAGGCTTGATACCAAAATTTTATCTTCTCATCTCTTATGCAAAACTGAAATAATTGCATAAATCTATTTTTCCTTTTGTTTTCTTCTCAATGCCCACTCTTGAAAGAAGTTGGCCATGGTAAAAGCTCTCCAAGTCACCTAATCTTTAGAACTTTGAAGCACTCCGGATCATACCCCGAAACTCTAGATTTTGTTTTGCCCTAAGCACACCCATGCTACCACTAAGAGATGGCTCACACTCCTCAAAGGTTTTAATCACTTTTTGCTTCTTCTCCTATCCTACAATTCATGTTAGTATTTGTTAGTCTTGAGCATTCCTTACTTGCTTGGGGGCTTGGTTTTGCTTGAGGACAAGCAAAAAGGTAAGTGTGGGGGTGTGTGGAGTGTCTAAATGAGCATGTTTTAGGGGTGTATTTAGTATGTTTTATCAACACTTTTCATGCTCATTTCTCCACTCTAGCTAGTTTTCCTCTACTTTTGTGTTTTATTAGTGTTTTACATAATTATTTCTGAAGCAAGAGCAATAACATAGCTAGAAATAAAGTAGACGAAGAGACAAATGCGTGGGCGCAGATGGATCCAAAATCAGAGCTATAACGAAGAAGATAGAGCATTTGTTTGCTTTTGGTCTGGACCTCCCCAGGCGGACCGCCCCTGTGGGGCGATCGGGTCAATTTCGTTCGCGTATTTTCACCTCTGGTCCGAAAGGAAATTTGCCCAGATTTTAGATTTTAAAAGCAGAAAAAGAAGAAGAAAGAGGGGGAGTCAAACACAGACCAAAAAACGATGGGAAAGAGAGATAAAATAGGGTAGAAGAAGAAGAAAGGAAAGGAAGAAGAAGAAGAGAAGAGGGATGTAACACCCCTACCGCTAATCCTTTACTTACCGTCTAATCGCCCTAATTATCCTACTACGTCGCAGCGGAAATACTACTACTACTGCGGGTGATACAACGCCGCTAACCGCCCATACGGTTAGCTAGGCTCACACTACCTACAGTCACGGTCTGATGCCTAAATGTACCGAGCTACTACATTCCATACCGAATAGTAAAGATAATATACTTACATTTCTGGATTACCGAGTATTTAAAGTATTTAATTACATCCCTTTTTAATCTTCAAAAATTATGAGTTTCTACCAACTACTCATCCACATCATCTCAATATTCTTTCATTATCCAAAAGGGGTGTACCCCATGGTACACCAGCTAACAAAAACCTATAGCCGTGTACTACTTAGTACACCATCCACAATCCATTAATTACAGACAAAAAGAATCAAACTTAAACTCTTCATCATCTTCACCCGTCTCGAGGACCTGCATTATATTAAAAACATCACCCCCAAGGGGCTCAGCAAAAGCTGCGCATAAACTTCGCATATACCGCGTGCTAACAAGGGTACGCCGACTATTTAAGGTCGATTGTACATGCGGTTCATTATTTTCATACATACAAGCTTTACATACATCATACAATCATGCATATTACAATACACAAACCAAAATAGCAGTACAATAACACACACAATACTTACCTTCACAAGGGTTAGCCAAATTACACATCCGGGTTAATCGGATGCTTATTACTCTTACTCATTACACAATACTTTATCTTACTTTACTTACTTTACCATACTTGTTTACTCATTCTTACTTACTTACTTTTACTCATGTTAAGTCGGTATGACCTCCGGGCAGGGACTAAACCATCCCACCACCGGGTTTTACTTGACTCACCAATCCAGGATGCTACCCATTTAAGGGGTTTGGACCGTGGACCAGTTAAGAGTTAGGAATTGGAGCCAACCTCTTGTGACTCCGCTTCCTCACGCGTGGCCGAAACTATATCGGACTTCTACTCATTCCAATTTAATTACCTATTTATTAAGTTAGATTGGTTAGCTTGTTAGGAATCAGTTTGAAGTCCAATCACAATAACATTCGGTCACAACACAATATATCATGCATGCACACACTCTTATTCATCCATACATTTCATGAATTATACAAACTATGATTTAAAGAAAATATACAACAAGGAACAACATCATGTATTCACAAGTAAGCATAATAATTCCGATTCGTGCATTTATCTTATTTGGTGATCAATTAGCACACAACACACTAATCAGAGTAACCAAGGTAGCATACGGGGCATGAGAAGTTCATACCGTTCACCGTTGTACTTGTATCCGACGTTCCTTCGGTGTTCACAATCCAAGTCCTATCATATACATACAATTGGGTGGTTAATTACCCTTACTTAACCTTACTAATTACTTTACTAACATCTCCCGGTTTATACTTACTAATTCATTGTTATTCAAATACATGTACTTAGGTTATCTACTTAAAATTATTTTCTAAGCTTGTCTATGGCCTTAATGACCTTTAAACATTATTAATCACCTCTTAATTATCTTATACTATCATTACCCATCCTTAGAATAGCTTTAAAACAGGTTCTGTGTAAATTTTGAGGTGGTCCGGGTTGTTGTCCGGGTTTACATACCCGGACCACCACTTTGGAAAAACCTTCGGGTAGAAAAATCGTCTGGTCCGGGTTTATGTCCTACTCTACAAACCCGGACCACTTGTTTTCAAAAGCTACGGGTATGTTTTTCGTATGGTCCGGGTTTGTGTACTACTTTACAAACCCGGACCACAATCTTTGATAACTTACGGGTATAATTTAGGGGTGGTCCGGGTTAGTGTCCTAGTTTGTAAACCCGGACCACTCCTTTTGTATAACAATCTGTCGAGTTTTTATGCTGGTCGGGGTTTCTGTACCGGTTTACAAACCCGGACCAGTTGCAGTTTTACAAATTATATAAGTTTTTGAACTTGTTTAAACTCTAAACTTCTACTAATCTCTTCCCTAATATTCCTACATATAATCTAGCATGTTTGACATTAATTAAGCATTTCAAATTAACCTACTACAACCCATATCATTATCTGTTACATTAACTCACCTCACTGTAAATTTTTCTCTTCTGTTACAATTTTCCTTCTCCAACTAATGCTATAGACTTTCCCATTCTTCTTCCCACTAGCTAAATGACTCTTAAACTAGCCTAACTTAGTTAAGCATTTCCCATACACCATTTCTAACTCTACTCAACTACATCTCTTCCTCCTGTTACAAAACAAAGTGAAAAATCTCCTTTTCATCTCTGTACAACTTCTCTGTTTCTTTCTTTTCTAACAACAACCAAGTCTCTAATTTCTTACCAAATTTTGACATAGGTTCCCTACATTTCTAAGTGTTCTCACCACATAATTTTGCTCACTCATCACAGTACACAACCTGTTCAATATATGCATTATTTTCACACAACTTCTAACACTTACTGCACACTTAGTATTTACACTTAGCATTTTGTTTATTTGTTTTCAAAAGCTTCAAACTACAAATACAATCAGCATTAACCTACTCCATTCCTTTCCTACGGTTACAGTGGATTAGTCCATTGCTAGAACAATATACTTATACATACACAACATTAAAATTGTATAGAGGCTTCTCATTACCTTGGTTTCTTGTTTCTTTTTCCTTTCTCTCCTTCTCCTTTATAGCTCCTCCTTCCTTCTTTGTTTTCTTGATTTTATTTAAGCCAAGCTACACCATGTAACAAGGCATACGCACACACACACACACAAAACTAATAAATTTTCTATGTAGGTTTTAAACCCTAACTTATGAGAACTCACTTAAAACCCTTAAGAAGACTTACCTTGAGTTTCTAATGGAGTTTTGAGTGGGAAAATGACAAGGCTTCAGCTCCTCTTTGAAATGCCAAAACCGGCTGAGTAATGGAGTAGTGGTGTCTCACGTGAGTTTTGGATTTTGCAAGAGAAAAGATGAAAAGAGAAGAACTTGGTCTTTTTTCTTACCTTAGAACATGGAGAAGAAGATTGATCTTAAAATGGTGCTCCTCAAGCTCTAAAACGATTATACCCTCAAAAATGAAGTTGGAGGTTTTTGGTTTTTGAAGGGTGTAAAATGTTCTCCAAAGCGACACGAATTCAACGGTCTAATTTTTGTAGCATTTGGAGGTGATTCGAGGTTTCAAAGATGAAGAGGAAGTGGGCTCTGTGTGTGGCTTCTTCAAATCGCCATAACTGGAACTAGAAAGGAAGAAAGAAAACAGAGAAAGAAGAGGGGTGCAGTACGTGGGTTTGTTTGTGAGAGAGGAGAGATAGTGCTAAAAGTGAGGTTTGCTTTTTATTTGTTTTTGTCTTTTGCATATAAGGAAGGAATAAAGAAGAGGGGGTATGGGCTATTAAATCAGCCGGCTACACACACTCCTCACATGGGGTTTTAAAATCTTATTTGTAATAGTGGACACACTAGTTTATTTTATTTACACTTTTACCCCACAACTTCCCGTTTTTGACAGTTTTTACTATTTTCTCGTTTTATTGATTTTATTGGCTCTAGACCTTCACTACTGTTTATTAATGACTATCTAGTTAGACAAAATTGTTACGAGTCTATTTGACCCGCTTAAAGCCACGTTTTCCCGGTTTCCTCGAAAAACGTGCTTTAAGATTTGTTAGTGTTTTTAATCCGTTTTCTTCGGGATTTGTTCCCTCATGATTATTTAGACATAATTAAGCTTCTAAATTACTTATTATCCTAATTAATCACTATTTTTAATTACGGGGTATTTCAAGGGATCAAGGCTCACCTCCATTGAAGCTCTTCTTCAACCTCCCATGGCTATTTCTTCTCCCTTCTCTCATTTTAGTGCTTTAATGGTTGTGTAGTCTCCTTGTAGCTTGGAATGGGATTTTGCCCCAAAATCCCTAAAACCTCCATTGTTGAATCTTGAACTTGTTTTTATGCTTTATTTTAGTCTTTTAGCTTAATGAAGATGATTATTGAGTATTTATGATTCTTAAACTTGTTGCTCATGATTTGAGGATTAGTTTAGGGGTTTACCCAAATTATCAATTATGTGGTAAATTGGTTGGTTGGTCTACCAATTAGTTTAGCATTATTGTGGAATTCTATCAAAATGATATTTTAAGATAGAAACCTAAATTTTTAAGACTAAAACGGTGTATTCTTATTTTGATGATTTTGAGATTAGACTACATTGAAGCTTAGGGGGAACTTGTGCTTAATGATACTTAGTGAGGTTAATCCTAACTGGTTGTGAAGGTTAAAATTAACTAAGTAAGATTTGACTCATCTTGGGTTTAGAGGGTCATTATCTGTTTTTCCATATTTTGTTAGGACTAGTAGATCAAGGTTCGGTCGCTAGTTAAACAAGAGTTCCCGTTGTTCAGCTGAGAGTTTAAAAGTCGACAATCGGTAGTAAAGGGGTCATGGGTGCAAATATCCATCCCGAGCTACACCTATCCTAGTTTAGTTAGATTAATTTTATTGCTTTCATTTATCTTCCCTTAATCAAAAATACCCAGAACCCCCAATTTAAGTTTATGCACTTTTATTTATCTTCTTGCACATTTGCTAAGCTTATAATTAACTAGATAGTTACGAAGTCTCTGTGGATACGACCTTGTTGCACTACACTGACAGGGTTCACTACCCATTAGTTCACAAGATAGTTTCACTACTATTTTGAAATAACACCAGTTAAGCTCTATAAACTGATAAAAGCTAAGAAATACTCTTATACACTATGACTCGATATGAACGGCCAAATGAAAAGATATATAATAGTAAGTGTAATTGAAATACCCCAAACCTTGATATGTTGTTTAACTATTAAAATATGGTATTATAAGGCTAAAAAGTGCCTTATAAATGCTATTAAGTAATTTAAACCATAGTAAAAACAATAAAGTACCACAAAGACAATTTGGGCAAAAACATGCTCTAAGCTTAGGATAACCTTGGTTAAGACTCAAAGAGCCTACCAAGACTTTATTAACTTACAATTATGATTTTATAAGGCTAATTAAGTCCTTAAGAAACAATGTTAGACAATTTAAACCAAAGAAAACACAAGAAAACACCATAAAGTCAATTTAAGCAAATACTTGCTCTAGACTTGGTGTAACCTTGTATAAGACCTAAAGGTCTTTCGAAGACTTATTAACATGCTAATGAACATGTTAAATCAATTCCTAAAGAAAACCAAGCTCAAAAACAAGTTTAAACACAAAATGTGCTTTAAGGAGTCTTAAAGCACGTTTTTGAAAAATTGTCTTGGAAATGGGTTTGAGTGGCTAAATTCCCATCATTACACCTTAATCAATATTTGAACTACTTAGTATCACATTAGGAAGCCTAAATCAATGGGAAATTGAAATTTTCACAAATATGTGCACTAATTATGAATAGTGCTCAAATAGTGCTTGTTTTGGCTTTAAGTCAACTTTGATTAGTTAAATGGTAAAACTAGCCCATAAATATGTTATTAAGTGAAGGGGGAACGGTTTTGAGTTGGTGAGTCACCACCAATAGCCAGCACATTAGAAGAAGAAGAGGAAAGTAAGTTAAAAAGACTATTCACCTTTATTTGTTAAATATCTTACAAAAGGCACCTCTCCCCTCACTTTCCTTCATTTCCTTCCTCCTCCACCGTGTTATTATTCATCCTCTCAAGCCAAAACCGTCCTTGCTACAGCAAGTATACTTCTCCACCTTGTTTTGCTTGCCAAATCCAACTCCATGCTCCAAATCAAAATCTAAGACCACATTTGTGCTAGTTAGACCAAGCCCTTCATTTCCCTTTTTTCAAATATTCAAGATCTCAAGTTTGATTCCATGGAGAATCTCCACTGATGGAGGAAAAGCTCCACTTCTTACACCTTGTTGTTCTTCTTGTTTCTAAGGTAATGAAAGTCAAAGAAAACTAACATTTCCTCTCATTTGCATACATGGTCGAAAATCACCATTAGTGATGCCTTGTCTTGCTCATTGTATTAGCTTGATTCAATCTTCAAAGGACTAGGAGGAGTCCTACCTTTCTTCTTAATCAAGCTCCCTTTCAAATTCCAAGGTAAACATCCATTTTAGTGTTTAAAACACTTATGTAAATCTAGGGTTTATTTATGAGTTTAAGTATCCAGCTTAATGCTTATAACCCCTATATGTTTATTGATTAGAAGATGGACAAGTGATCAAAGCTCCTTGCCGATTTTCAATCAAGAAAGGATAAGAGAAAACAAGTGAGAAAATCTTGAAGTGAAGAGGTAAATGACCTCTCTTGATGTAGTTTTTGTGCCTTAGGAAATTGGGTTTTAATTGCTTAATAAATGACCTAAAGAGCCAATGGGAAATGAGATAGAAAACCATCCACAAGGTGGACTATAAGGACATGGGAGCTTGTTGTGTGTATTTGCAGGTTGAAGGCATTATTATGTGGAAATTCAGTGTTTAAGGTTAATGCAATTTAAGGGCCTAAGAGCCATGTCATTTAAGGGCCTACGTGCCAAGAAATTTAAGTTAATGCACTATATTGTGATGTGGTGGAGTTTAAGTGTAGTTTGTGTGTAAAGAACCTTCCTTGTGAAGATGGATGTCTTTGATGGTTAAATGATGTAAAACCATGTGTCTGTGTGTAAGAATGTGTATTAAGGGATTGAGTGTTCTTGGATGTTTAAAAGTGAAAAACTATGTGTTTTGGTGTAAGGTGATACAAGAGAAGCTATGGCAAAATTTGGTTGGGAAAACAAGAGTTTTAAGTGCTTTGGTGAAGTATTGTGACCTAGGTTGTATTAAGAATTGTTAAGTGATAAATTGGTGAAAGAAAACGAATTAAGGTGTTCTTGAGTGCTAGGATGACTTAGGAATTGTCTTGGAGGATTTAGAGATCAAATAGGTGTCTTAGACACACCAAAGTTTTGTTATGTGAAGTGCTAAGATTTGTGCAAAATTTGGTAATAAAAGAGGTATAATACCTTGTGAAGGATTAAGTATGAACTCGTAGAAATAATGCTTTTGGAGTAGTTGTAATAGTGGTGAGGCAACACTTTGGTTAGTTGAAGTTGTAGGCATAACTACTCCTTAGAAACCTAAGGGAAAATGTTACAAGTGTTAGGAATTTTTGTAAGAAATTGAGTGACAAGTTTGGTGATGATTGAGGAAGGTTTAGTGCATGTTTTAAGGTGTTTAAACATGTAGGAAATATGTGGAAAGATTGTGGAATGAGTGCGAAAGGAATGGGGTGTATTTGGAGTTCAAAATGAGTAGAAAAGCACTTTGAAAAATGGGGTCTGTTGTGGACCGCCCCTAGGGACCGCCCCTGTGGGGAGGTCCAGTTGAATTCTGCAGGACGTGTGTTGTTTCTGTTGTGGACCGCCCCTGGGGACCTCCCCAGAGGGGCGGTCCAGACTAGAAAGAAAAAAAAATTGAAGGCTTCTAATGATGGGGGATTGGATGGTAATGGTTTTAGATGATGTTTAGGCCTTGTTTGGGGACATGTAAAGGCCTTAAAAAGTGTAAACAAGTGTTAGGTTGGATGTGAGAGTTGTGAACTTAAGATCACAAGAGTAAAATTAAGTATAACGGGATGACGGGGTTAACTATGGGCGCATTAGTTGTTAAACAATCATATTACCCCAATGTTAATGGAAACAATTGTAATGTTACCAGTTCTTTGAGAATTGTTCGAGGAACATAAGAGGACACAATAGAGTGGGCCTTGGGGACATGTATAGTTTTCTTGCAACCTGTGTTCTACCGGATTACACCGGCTTGTATGCCAACCTATTTTTTCGTGTGTTTGCCACCTTGCAAGAATAAGCATGAAATGAGTTTACAGTAATTCATTTATGTGGCGTATTTAGTTCCGATACCGTTTAACCTCGAAAGTGTTAAACCATAGCTAACCGACTCTAGGATCACATAAGAGATCGGTATTCAGATTTAACGACCTATATAACCTACGGGAACGTTCTAACTACGGCTATCCGTGTGTTAGTGGTGTATTGATATTGTGTGTAAGTGTGTTTACCTCCCTTGTGTGTCTAACCAAGTTTGTAACACCATGTGGTGTCGTAATATGATAAGTTCCATAAAGGAAATTCTAACAAATATATGTATTATGGGGGGTGAGGAATCCGGTCGTTCCGGTCGCGCGTGTTGTTTGGGTGTTGATGTCTACATTGCTTTAACTCCCTCTCTGTTTTTTGTTGTTTTCCTTCTTGGATTACAACCACCCACGAGCCTATAGCTGGCTCACCTACCTTGATTATTGTTCGGGGCTAGGGGGATATGTGTACGGTGTGTTCGGACCTATATTATATCTGACACATCTAATTAAAGTAAATGTGTATGGTGTGTTCAGACCTATATTATATCCGATGCATCTTAAGTAAGTATACGTTCTCTAAGAAGAACAGTAAATTATTGTGTAACGAGCTTAACATGGGAATAGAAAGATTCTCTAGGCTCCAAAGAGATGACTAACTCTCATCTTTGGGTACGAGCCCTCACGTGACTCTCCGAGTGATGTTGTATGTACGTTAATGTGTGATATGTGTTGTTATGTTGAGTATGTTGATAATGGGTATCAACCCCGGGTTATTATAAGATGAATTTAAATATAACCCGATTAAATGGGTAAATATCGTCTAGTGAGGAGTTAGCTCCATTAAGGTGGAAACCCTCGAGGGTTAAAGAACACAATAACGTGATCTAACAAGTGTTGAGGTGTTGACTGAATTGTTCGAGACCTATTGTGTGGATGTGTCTCAAATACATGTGTGTTTTGTGTTATAGTTCTACATGCATGATTTAGGTATAATCAACCACATGCTCAGACGACAATTAGTTGTGCGTGGCCCGATAGCATGCGGGCTGCACGATTACCATACCAGCAAAGGTGCTGAGCCCTTGGGGGCCATCCTTTTTCCTTTCAGGTACAATGGAGATGGAAGCCGTTCGAGAGTAGGACGGGGTGGTTGTTTATACATGGGTAGTCATTTAATTACCCTTGTACAGTAGGTGTAGTAAGACCAGAATTGTTATCGGCATTGGTTTGTAAATACTCGGTACAGTTAGAATGTAAATGTATATTGATTGTTGGAAATGGATCGGGATAGTATTGTATAGATGCTCGGGAATCTGGTCCATCAGATTGATACAATGTATAAGTATTAGCCTTGTTAGCCACGTGGGTGGTTGACGGCGTGTAACACCATGGATTTAAATAAGTATTGAGTTGTGTTTTCCGCTGCAGATTGTTGTTAATTATGATGTTGTAGTTGGGGTGTTGCAAAAAGTGGTATCAGAGCGAAGTATCACTCTGATGACTGGAAGTACCGAGCTTAGGAAGTACCGAGTTAGGAGTTTAATGCTTTGGGTTAAGGGTTGAGTGATAGCATTTGAGATACGCTAGTTAGGAATTACCAGTGTGTACTGGAAACCTACAATATCCTTTCCGCCCTCCACAAACCTTGTTTTATAACTCAGGAAACAACGCCAGAGAGAGAAAGTCCCGAACTGGCTGTTGTTATGTATCTCTGTAAGTACGAAGAACCTGTCATACGGTAGATTCCAAAAACTGGGAATCCTGGAGACGGTTCCCGTCTGAACGACGTTAACTACACTTAATAGCGATGGATGGAGAATCCTATGCATAGGAGAATGGAATTTCCGGCAACCTGGGTCGACATGCCGAGCAGTCGAGAACAACCAGCTTGCAACGCACCAACCGTGCAACAAGCAAGAGGTGAAGTAATGGAACCCGAGACACATGTCTACGGGACCACGATTATTAAATAATGTCGCCAACTGTATACCAACCGATTAAGGAACTACAACGTAGTACTCAAACAAGAGACAAGTCTCCGTAACCACAACAAATGCGTGGGAACGAGCAACAAGGAAAAATTCAGAGTTAAGTGAATACGGGCCCCTGATGAGGGAGTGTCACCCTGATTAATAAATCTGATGTTAAGACAATGAGAAGTCACCCCGAAGATTTTTTGTCAAGACTGTAAGTGAAATACCCCAAATTAATAAAACATGGATTAAATATTTAATCACATTAATTAAGGCCTAAACATGCCTTAAAAGTCAACTGAGAACAACAGTGGTCAACACAAAACAAGATGTTGCACCCTTTGACTGTTAAGGGTAAATAAATACCCAAATGAACTTCTTAGGACCTAAAAATTTGTCCTAAGTCTATTAACATAATATTAAACATATTATAACCATTGGACAACACTCCAACACAAAGAAAAAGCATTTACATGCTTCAAGGTCAGAAAGGGCAAAAAGGTGCTCTAAGAATACCTTAAAGGTCTAATGACCTCTAAATGATATAAAATTGGATACCATGATCAAATATCATGTAAGGAACACAACAAAACCGTTGTGAAAGAAAACCAAGCTCAGAAACACCTTGCGACACAAAATGTGCACCAAAACTCCTTAAAGCACGTTTTTGTGTAGTCGCCTTTTAAATTGGTTTTAAATGGGCTAAAAGGTTATAATTACCTTTAAATATAATAAAATATCATATTATATGATATTAGGAATTTAATTCCAGAAATTTACGAATTTTTACAAATTTAATATTAAAATATTAATAAAACCCTAATGTGGGGCCCGTTTGGGTCAACATTGACTAAGTTGGTCAATGTTGACCATTGACCACGAAATGGACTACATAAAATCAGATAATTAAGTCTCTTAACAGACCAAGACACAAGAGACATGTGACAATTTAATATACTACCTTTACTTTTGCATAAAATAAGTAAAAGACATACTTTACCTTATAAAACAAAAAGGTGGACTCCACTTACCTTGCCCATGTGATGAGCCAGCCGAATTGGAGCCCCTCTTTCCCTTGTATTTCGTTGCTCCAAGGCTCCAAGCAAGAACAAAACAAAACAAGATGAGTCATCTTTCACTTATAAGAATAAAGTAACATATTACTTCATTTTTGATTCAAATTTGAATCAATCAAGCCCTACCTCTCTCAATCAAGGACGGCTGCCCCCTCTTGCTTTCTCCACTGATTGAACCTGCAATTATTCAACCCCAATCAGACTTGATGAGTCATCAAGTCACTTAAAACATAAAAAATGCAAAAAATGTGTTTTAAGGAAAAACTAGGTCATTTCTCTCATTAGCTCCATTCCAAACGTGGAGCTCACTGCCAAACTCTCCCTTTGGCTCCCCTCCACCGTAGGTAAGGTTCCCAAGAACCATTGATGAGATCTCAAGCTCTAGGTAAGCTCTTAAGGCATAAAAATACCCATTTTCTTCATCTTTCTTTCCTTTTTCGATTGATCTACACTCCAAACTTTTCTATACATCTATGTAGAGTGATTTGGAGGTTATAGGAAGTGTTGGTTTCGTACATAACCAGATCTAAGGAGGAAAGTTCAAGCCTTGACCATTTAAGGTAAAAATGTGCTTTAAGCTCATAACTTTTGATTCCCTTCAAGTTCGGCTGTGAAACTTTGGTCATAGCCTCACCTTCTTCTCCTTTTCATGTGGAATCTGTTGGTTAGCCATTTGGAGCAAAGGTGGCCGAGATCCAAAGGAAATACCCTCTTTTAAGGCATTTTTCCAAGGTAAAACCTAATAACAAGGTAGTTTGTTGAGATCTAGCTATTTCCTATGTCAATATGGTGGATCTAACACCTTTTGGTGTGTTTGATTCAGGCCAAAACCATCTTGAACTCTCCTTGCATTCTTAAGGTGATTTTTGCCTTAAATCTTACATTAAATTACTTCTTATGGTTAGATCTTGCTTGGAGACTAACTAGGCCTTGTTCTCTGTTTGAAAACATGTAAAACAAGCTGTGGAGAATTTCTACTTAAGGTGGCCGAACCAAACAAGGTTCTATCTAGGTTAAATCAAGGTATAAATTACTTAAAACCTTAACTTGTTACATTAATACAAGTTTAAGCTATTCCTAATTAATTTCCGTGAGTGAAGAGGTGAAATAAGGTCTTGTTTGACCTTAAAATGTTTAAGGAATGGTTTAATAAATTTTATAACTAATTAAACAAGCATAAGTGTCAAATTTAAGACATTATGTGGAAGTTTGGTAATTAAACAAAGAATCTATGGTGAGGCCGAAAATTTATATGTATTTTGGGACATTTATGTGTAATTTATTTTGTGAGCAAATGTTTGTAATAAGGCCATGTATTTTAGGCCATTTTATTTATGCATTTACAAGTTTTTATTTAAGTTTAGGTGATATTCTATTATTACCGAAAAGAAGTGGGTCTTAGATGTAATTAAATTAAATTTGGGGGCTTTAGAATAATAAGGCCGAAAATTAGAGTTAAAAAAGGGAGTTAAAATAAAGCTTATAAGATTTTATAAAGTTTTGGGGTTAAATGGTGAATTTTAGAAAGTTTGGGTACTAAACCGTAATTATAAGGAATTGGTGGTCAAGGAAATATTAAGGTGGTCAACCGTGACCATATGCTAGGTTTTGACCAAATTAGATAAGTTAAATAACTTATTTAAGGTTGTATAATAAGATAAGAATCTTATGGTAATATTTTTATAACATATGTGGTGAATATGTTATTACCGAAAACTAAGGGTGTAAAATGGTATTTTAAACACCCATGGGCTATTAGGAATTTTTAGGAATTTATTTGGTGGATTTTGGAATTAAAATGAACTATATATGTATAATATATAGTTATTATGTCATTATGACACTTTGGAGAAAAATAGATGGTGGAATGGTAAATACCAAAAGTATATGGGTTAATAAGGATATTTATAACCCTTTGGTGGAATTTGGTGATTTTTTTAGAATTATTAAGAGAATTTATTAAGATATGTGTATGAAATATGGTTTTAATGATATGGAAGAACTATATGTTATAAATAGGGCCAAATGGCAATTATAGAATAGCACAAGGGCTGTTCGGAATTTACAAAAAATAACCATAGGTTATACTCTTTTATAAGTTAGAAATGTTATATTAAATGGTATATATAACATGGTAAAAAGAAAGGGGTGATTTTGTAAATGAAGGAAACTATGGTTTATGGAAAAGAATAAGATTTTCTTATGGTACCTAAGAGGCAATAATAAATAGTTTTGTATAAAGACTATAGGTTATAAGTTAAAGGGAATAAAAATATCACATAGTATGGTATTAGTATATGGTATAACATTACATAATGTTATGTGGTCAAAAAGGGAATTTAAATAAATTCAAGGGATATACCGAATTAATAAGAGTTGGAAAATGAATTTTAGACTATGGTCTACAATGTCATAAATGTTATGACAATTATATGGTATTAAGGTGGTTTAATGGAATTAATATAAGGAAGGGTACTCACATAAAATAATGTGACAAACTATAAATAAATGGGATTTATAAACTAAGGTGTTTATGGAATAAACCATAGGAGTTGTAATTATACAACATAAAATGCTACATGTTAGGATAATAATCTTAATATAAGTTGTACAATATGATACAACTAATGGGAATAATCATCTAACAAAAGATGATAAAAAGTAACATGAAATATAAGAGTTTATTAAACTCATGAAACTTACCTACGTGGTAAATATATACATACACAAGGATAATGTGTATAAGGTGGACATATATTTTGGAAACCATATGATTTAATGGTGGTGGTTATTTAAAAAAAATATAGTTACAAACTATATGTTATGAGTTTTTGGGATGCAAATACTAATTGCTAAAGATAATGAATTATATAATACATGGTATGATAAGGAATGGTGGAAAAATAATACAATATAAAATAATCATGCATGCATACATGCAACTATAGGTTATATACCTAAACTAGATGGTGGATAAGATTTAAAAGAAATACGACGAACTAAACTTAACAGTTGAAAAGTATGACGTATGAGTTTTACGTAACAAAACCGTCTGTTTTAGAGAAACCCGTAACAACAACTGTAGAAAACAGGGGTGAACTGTCGGGGTTACTTATTATTCGGAAATACCGGATGTAGTTAGTCATGGAGACTGACTTATAGTTTTATTACCGTTTAGAGTATACTTCTGACAAGGACGCTTGACGAGCTAACGGACTACACGGAGCGTAGGATCTTGCTGATTCATACTCCACCGTAATACAGTCAGGGTGAACGGTATGTAAAGGGGTTTGATCCGAGTTGTCCTAAGGTTGCTCCTAGGGCTCGGATTTGGTTGATATAACTTGTATGTTGTTGTGTGATCGTGATAAGATTGTTTGTCTGAATGTGATAATTAATATGCATGAACTGTATATTTATAGCTGCTTATCATTTACTGTTGTTGAGTTAACAGTATTGGTTCGTATATATGAACCTATATATATAAAACGAACTAGCGGCTATGGTGCTATCTTATATGAAATATAAGGAACGTAAGTAAAACGTTGTAGCACTATGATAATAACATATACATATTATCTGAGACTTTTATACGGAGCATTGGCCTTTCTATACGCCGTTGTATCTAGCACTGGATCCCGAGTTTACAGACTTCGGATTGGACTAATGACCTTAGTCTGCTGTGTTAGAAAATTTGGTAATGCGATGCGATGGTATAATTAATTAATTAATGGAATGGAAGTAAAGCCAAGAGGATGTGGCTCTTGGTGCGCGCTGTGATCACAAAAACGATACCAGGATGTCCGCGTACGGGTCCGTAAGTATCAAGAAAATTTCCCGTGAGCTAGAATGGCTCGTTGGTCGGAGACTCTACCGTTGGAGTGGCTACTGCCGTGGGTGACCCGCCATAATATATGGGTAACTAGAGACATGTCGTTTTAACGAGACATTGTCACTAGGTATAACTGAACAACTAAAACAATTGAGACTTATACAGTGGCGAACAATACCATGGACGAGACTTAATACTTGTTTATTATTCTCGTTGTTTCGCTTTGTTGTTCATGGTTATACTTGTGGTTATTTTATGTGTTGATGGATGGATGGATGGAGCCTACAAGGCTAAGGTAAACTAAATATGAAAACTGTACGCTACGGCGAATGTACATTGTACATTATATTGTTATTACTCGATACGTTCGATATATAAATGTTGTATGGAATATTAAATGAATGTTTGGATTGGATGGATGGTTAAATGTTTATGGATATCTGGATGGTTGATTATGTATATTATACATTTATGCTTCAGTTTTGATTATAACTGTAAAAGGAAAAGCATGAAACCAATCTAATAATAAGATGGTTAAAATGACAAGTGACCATTAGGGTCCAGGCCCGGCATACTCAGCGTCTATCGCTGATACTACACCATTACAGGTTGTTGATCATTGTCGGAGCTGAAGAGCAGGTACAGAGTAATTGGAGTTTTGCTTTTGCTACTACACATGGAGATGTTGTGTAGCACTGAGGATGGTGAATTGTAATACGGTGAGGTTGTGTATATTCAGGTTTGGGTAGACGCTCACTTGTCGATGTTTATGATTTATGGATTTAGTATGATGTATAGGAGTTTCTCGTTATCACTGCGGTTAGCAGTTTATTTGTATTGGAAGTTGGATGTAGTTTGGCTGTGTTGCTCGCATGGGCGAGTAACGGCCGGTGACACCCGAGTGAGTTTTGTAATGGTTATTTGCTTTTCCGCTGCGAGACGTTTTATTTATTGCTACGTGAGAGATTATATCGTGATTATTGAGAGGGGTGTTACAGTAAGATCAGAGTAAGGGCCAACAAGGCCATTGAATACGGTGCGGGTAAAAACAATACCGCAACCGGTGTGTGTTGAACCGATAGCCAGTTAACATGGCGCACTTGCCATGGCAAGTGCTGCTATAACAGGGCTAATCGGGAAAATTTTAATGACTATGAAGTACTTAGTAAAGTACCATGAAGTTGAGTGAGATAATCATAACCGTGGAAGGGCTTAACAGCCAAACCTTTGTATTTGAGAATATACCGGTCAGCAGGGAGCTAGACTCGGTTAAGGCAAGAAGACATTATAATACCATGAGAATTTTTCTTCCAAACTCGGATTTATTTCGAACTCTTTTTCAAAACCAAATTTTCTTTCAAACCCATATTTATTTCTAACCTTCTTTTAAACCAAACCAGGGAACCTACACCGGCCTCAACGCCACATGGTAGGTAAGTTGCACTCTGTTCACTTTCGAACAACCGGACGGAATTCGGATAACCTAAGGGTATTATCCCGAAGAAGAAGACTGAATCTATGTTAAATACAATGGGAAAGTAGGACACACCTAAGAGCACAGTAGTTGGAATTCCCTTGATTAAGTTTGGGAAGCACTGAATGCATATTATCACAAGACAATATAAGAGGGGTTGACAACATAATACTTCACCTAGGCGTGTGACGGACACTACGAGTGTACAAAAATGAAATATGGGACGACCGCACTCCGATAGGAGCTTGTGGGCCTGACAGACCTACTTATGGGTTAGTCGGGTAAGTAGTAATGTATCAGTAGGGTACCCCACATATGTATACGAGTAGAGTCAGGAACACGGGAAGTTGTAACACCCCTACCGTTAATCCTATACTTACCGTCTAATCGTCCTGACAATCCTACAACGTCGCAGCGGAAATACGACTACTATGGCGGGTGGTACAACGCCGCTAACCGCCCATATGGCTAGCAAGGCTTACACTACCTACAGTCACGGCCTGATGTCTAGATATACCGAGCTACTACGTTACATACCGAGTACAAAAGATAACATACTTACATTGCTGGATTACCGAGTATTTAAAGTATTTAATTACATCCCTTTTCAATCTCCAAAAGTAATGAGTTTCTACAAGATACTCATCTATACCAAATCACCATCCTATCATTATCCAAAAAGGGTGTACCCTATGGTACACCGGCTAACAAAAACCTACAGCCGTGTACAACATAGTACACCTTTCACAATTCATCAGTACACAAAAAGAAATCAAACAAATCTCTTCATAATCTGAAATACCCCAAACCTTTATATATTTTTAAATACTAAAATAAGGTATAATAAGGCTAAAAAGTGCCTTAGAAACATTAGTGAACAATTTAAACCATAGTAAACACAATTAAATACCTTAAAGTCAATATGGGCGAAAATATGCTCTAAGCTTGGGATAATCTTGGTTAAGACTTAATAAGCTTACCAAGACCTTATTTACATGCTAATGAACATATTAAACCAATTACTAATGAAAACCAAGCTTGAAAACAAGTTAAAACACAAAATTGCTTTAAGGAGTCTTAAAGCACATTTTTGAAAAACTATCTTGTAAATGGGTTTGATGCGCTAAAGTCCATACTATTTAATTAACATGTGTACTACTTAGTATCACATTAGGAAGTCTAAATCAATGGGAAATCAAAAATTTACAATTATGTGCCTGTTTAGTGAATAGTAACCAAATGTGCTAGTTATAACATAAGTCATATAAGTGATTTAATTGGTCAACTAAGACCAAAATACCCTAAGTACTTAATGGGGGCCGGTTTTTGTAAGGGATGAGTCACCCCCCTTGTTAGTTTAATAAGAAAGAAAATTTGATAAGTAAGTTATTTACTTTTTCTACTTAAATATCTAAACTAGCTAGTTTTCTTTCATTCTCTTATTCTCTTTGTTCCCACGTCTCCAAACCTCTCTTATACATTCTACCCTTAACGGTTTTGCTAGCAACAACCAACTCCATCTTCCATTGCCATTTTCTCTTAGCTCCATATACCAAATCAAATTCTAAGACCACCATTCTTCTAGTCTCATCAAGCTCTACAATTTTGTCTTCTCAAATATTAAAGACCACCATTTCGGTGCCATGGGGATCCACCATTGAAGGAGCTTGAGCTTATCTTTTTATGCCTTGTTGATCACCTTTGCTTCAAGGTAAGGAAAAACCAAGAAAAACAACATTTCCTCTCATTTTTGTCTTGACCGAAAACTACCTCTTCATGGTGTTTTCTTTTGCTTATTTTTTAGCTTCATTCTAATCTTCAAAGGGCTTGGTGGAGTCCTCTCTTGCTACTTGTTCAAACTCTCTTCCATTTCCAAGGTAAAACAATCATCTTAATGTTTTAAGACAATATGTAAATTAGGGTTTATAAATGAGTTTAAGCATGAAGCTTGACTGCTCATTGCCTTGCTTGTATATTGATTAGAAGGTTGACAAGAAATCAAGGGTCTTGCCGGTTTTTAATCAAAAAGAGCAAGGGAATTACAAGTGTGAAGTTTGAGAGGAAAAGAGGTAAATGAACTATCTCAATGTAGTTTAAATGCCTTAGGAAAACTGAGCTTGAATTGCTTAATAAAATACCTAAGGAGCCAATGGTAAATGAGCTAGTAAATTATCCTCAAGGAGATTATTAAAGGACATATATGATGTTGAGTGTAATTGCAGGTCAAAGGCAATATATTTATGTGGAAATTTAATGTTTAAGGTTTATGCAATTTAAGGGCCTAAGAGCCATGTTATTTAAGGGCCTAAGTGCCAAGCAATTTAAATTATGCACTATATTGTGATATAGTGTAGTTGGGTGAAGTTTTGTGTATAAGAATGTTCTTGATGGATTTAAGTGTTCTTGGATGTTTAATGGTGAAAACTATGTGTTTTGGTGTAACAAGATGTTAGTAGAACCCATGTCAAAATTAGGATGAAAGAGATTCTAGGTGTTTTATGTGAATGTGATGAACTAGGAAGTGTTAAGAATGACTAAGTGTTTACTAGAGAAAGAAACATGTATTAAGGTGCTCTAGAATGTAAAAAGGACTTAGGCATTATCTTGGAGGATTTAGAAATTACTTCAAGGTCATGGTGAGATTGTGTTTAAGACTTATACAAGTTTTGGTTAAACAATGAGGAAATAAGGTGTTGTAAGGAAGAGATGTAGACTTGTGGAGGAATTTCAAGTGGCATAAAGGTGTTTTGGTTTGTGAGAAAATATGCTTGGGAGATGATGTTGTTGTGGTGAGAAAACACTTTGGGCTAGTTGTTATCATAGGTGTGAAACACCATTTAGAAACTTAAAGAAAAATATTATAAGTGTTGGTGAATTTTGTAAGAAATGGAGTAACAAGTTGGACAAGGAACTAGGTGAGTTTAAGGTGTTATTTTGGCATTAGAATATACCTAAGGTCATTTGGGAAGTTTATATACATAATGGATGTGGAGAACCATTACAACAAGACTTGGAAAATGTAAATATGCACATCTGTAGCAGTGGTCCAGGACCTAGGTCTAGGGTAAGGTCCCGGACCATGCAATAAAACTGGCCGAGAGTAACTAAGTCACACTATTCCGGGACTTAGGTTCAGTACTAAGACCCGGACCACCCCTATTAAACCAGTCGAGGATTCTTAGTTGATATTGGTCCGGGACTTAAGACCAGTATGAAGTCCCGGACCACCCTACAAAAACAACCCGAGAGTATTACAATGACTAGGTCCGGGACCTTAGATAAGGACCAAGTCCCAGACCACTTAAAAATTTTGGTTTAAGGTTAGATAATGATGTCTAATGATGGGGATTGGTTAGTAATGATGTTATAAGGTTGTTTAGGACATGTTGGGTGTGTTATAATGACAACTAAAAAGGTGAAAAGTTATAACAAAGTGTGAAAATAAAATAAACTAGATATGTGAAGTGATAAGTTAACAACGGTCTAGTACGTTAATTAACCACGTTACTAAATGTGTATAGGATTCTTCAACGGTGGAAAACAATCACAGCAGGGACCAAGGTATGGTTTTCTTGCAGTCTGTTGCCTACCGGTTTACACCGGCTTGTGTGTTGTTTGTTATCCTATGTGTTTACTACTTTATAAGATTAAACCATGAAATGAGTTTACGGTCGTTGTGTTATTGTGGCGTGTGCGTACCGTTACCGGTAACCTCGATATGCGTACTAATTGCTAGCTAACCAGTGTTAGGATAACGCACGAGAATGGTGTACGGTTATAGCGTTTTCAACCTAAGGAACGTTCTAACCACGGCTATGTTTGAACTGGTTGTGGTTTGCATTAACGATTTATGTCTCATCACCCTTATGTGTCTAACTAGACCTAAATACCCGTTGTGAATTGTTGTGTCAAGTCCCGACAATGGGACTTCTAACAAGTGTACTGGGGGTGAGGAATCCGGTTGTCTGGTCGCACGTGTATGTATAAGAGTAGATATCTGCATCAGATTCGACTCTTTTAATGTTAAGGTTGTTCACCATCTTGGCGTTCGATCTCCCACTAGCTCCATCCAAAGCTTACCTATTCTGACTGATGATCGGTCTAGGGGGAAATATGTGTGGTTGTGGTGTGTTCGGATCACAATATCCGATCCATCTTTGAGTTAAGTTACTCGTCCGACTAACAGGACGGTAACGAGTGATGTAACAAGCTTAACATGGGGGTGAAACCATTCTCTAGGCTTATAATGTTGACTAACCATCTTGGTTCGTTCTCTAAGTGAAATGTTTCACTGTGTATGTGTTGTTGTGCTATGCAATACTTCTTGCTATGCCATATATTTGTTGTATGTTAAAAATCAATGCCATGTTATCATGACAAATAGTTGCGCGTATCCCAGTAGCCGATGGGCTGCGCGTTAACCATACCAGCCAAGGGTTGCTGACCCCCTTTGGGGGCTCCATATTTATTTGCAGGATGATGATCGAAGAAGCGGAATGGCTTTAGACTTTAAGCTAGGAGATACTTTTGGTATATTTTGGATATTGGGCCTGGGATGCGCCTGTGCACCCGTGGCGTTATATTTTGGTTCCGTTCTTATTACAGTGGCGGTACATTGACTGTGACAGTTTCAGTTATGGGTTGTAATTAAATACTCGGTATTGTTGGTTATGTATTTATGGTTATTAGTTCTATGCTCGGGAGTCTGATCATCAGACCGGTACAATTGTATGTATTCTGCCTATTTAGCCACGTGGGTGGCTAACGGCATGTAACACCAACCTGTTTAGTTATTGTTTTAGTTGTTTAATTCCGCTGTGATTCCGGTTATTTGTTAAGTGCGTAGTAGGAGTGCTACATAATCTTCACCCGTCTCGAGGACCTGCATATATTAAAAACATCGCCCCAAGGGGCTCAGCAAAAGTTGCACATAAACTTCGCATATACCGCGTGCTAACTAGGGTACGCCGACTATTTAAGGTCGATTGTACATGCGGTTCATTAATTTCATACATACATGCTTTGCATACAACATACAATCATATACAATACAATATACAATCCAAGACAGCAGTACAATAGCACACACAATACTTACCTTCACAAGCGTTAGCCAAATTATGCATCCGGGTTAATCGGATGCTATTTACTCTTTTAATCATTACACATTACTTACTCTTACTTTACTTACTTACTTTACCATACTTGTTTACTCATTCTTACTTACTTACTTTTACTCATGTTAAGTCGGTATGACCTCCGGCCCGGGGACTACACCGTCCCACCACCGGGATTTACTTGACTCACCAATCCAGGATGCTACCCATTTAAGGGGTTTGAGCCGTGGACCAGTTAAAGAGTCAGGAATTGGAGCCAACCTCTTGTGACTCCGCATCCTCACATGTGGCCGAAACGATATCGGACTTCTACTCATTCCAATTTAATTACCAATTTAAGTTAGATTCGTTAGCTTGTGAGGAATCAGTTAGAAGTCCAATCGCAATCACATTCGGTCACAATACATTATATCATACATACACACACTCATATCCATCCATACATTTCACGAATTATACAAACTATGATTTAAAGAAGATATGCAACAAGGAGCAATCTCATGATATTCACAAGTAAGCATAATATATCCGATTCGTGCGTTTATCTTATTTGGTGATCAATTAGCACACAACACACAAATCAGAGTAACCAAGGTAGCATACGGGGCATGAGAAGTTCATACCAATCACCGTTGTACTTGTATCCGACGTTCCTCCAGTGTTCACAATCCAAGTCCTAACATATACATACAATTGGGTGGTTAATTACCCTTACTTAACTTTATAACATTTCCTGGTTTGTACTTACTAATTCATTGTTGTTCAAATACATGTACTTAGGTTATTTACTTAAAATTATTTTCTAAGCTTGTTTATAGCCTTAATGACCTTTAAACATCATTAATTATGTCTTAATTATCTTATAATATCATTACCCATCCATACCCATCCTTAGAATAGCTTTAAAACACATTCTGGAGTAAATTTAGGTTGGTCCGAGTTGTTGTCTGGGTTTACATACCTGGACCAACACATTGGAAAAGTCCTCGGGTAAATTTTAAGTATGGTCCGGGTTTGTGTCCTGCTTTACAAACCCGGACCACAAGGCTGTATAACTCATGGGTATGTTTTTCGCATGGTCCGGGTTTGTGTACTCCTTTGCAAACCCAGACCACAATTTTTAAGAAGTTACGGGTATGTTTTTGGGGTGGTCCGGGTTAGTGTCCTAGTTTGTAAACCCGGACCACTCCTTCTGTATAACTTTATGTCAAGTTTTTATGCTGGTCCGGGTTTCTGTACCGGTTTACAAACCCGGACCAGTTGCAGTTTTACAAATTATGTAAGTTTTTAAACTTGTTTCAACTCTAAACTTCTACTAATCTCTTCTCTAATATTCCTACATATAATCTAGCATGTTTTGACATTGATTAAGCATCTTAAACTAACCTAATACCACTCTATAAAAATCTGTTACATTAACACACTCACTGTAAGTTTTTCTCTTCCTGTTACATTTCTACTTCTTCCCTTGTTGTTACAGATTTCTCTTTTCCTCTTCCCACTAACTAAATGACTCTTAAACTAGCCTAACTTAGTTAAACAACTCCCAATACACCATTTCCAACTTCACTCAACTACATCTCTCCCTCTGTTACAAAACAAAATGAACATCTCACTCTTTTCCTCTCTGTACAACCGATCTGCTCTTTCTTTTCTAACAACAACAGTCTCTAATTTCTAACCAAATTTTGACAGGGGTTTCCTACATTTCTAAGTGCTCTCACCTCATTAATTTTGCTCACTCAACATAGTTCAAGACCTGTTCAACATATACATTACTCACATCACATTCTAAATACTCACTGCACACTTAAATTTACACTTAGCATATTATTTACTTGTTTTCAAAAGCTTCAAACTACAAATACAATTAGCATTAACCTACTCCATTCTTTTCCTACGGTTACAGTGGTTTAGTTCCTTGCTAAAACAATATAACTATACATACACAAACATTAAAATTGTACAGAGGCTTCTCATTACCTTGGTTTTCTTGTTTCTTTTCCTTTCTCTTCTCTTGCTCCTCTTTCCTTCTTTGTTTTCTTGATTATATTTAAGCCAAGCTACACCATGTAACAAGGCATACACACACACAAAAACTAGTAAAATTTCTAAATCACATATTAAACCCGAGATTATGAGAAACCACTTAAAACCCTTAAGAAGTCTTACCTTGAGTTTCTAATGGAGTTTTGCGTGGGAAAATGACAAGGCTTCAGCTCCTCTTTGAAATGCCAAAACCGGCTGAGTAATGGAATGGAGGTGTTTCACTTGAGTTTTGGTTTTTGCAAGGAAAAATGGAAAAGAAGAGAGCTTTGGTCTTTTTCTTACCTTAGAACATGGAGAAGAAGATGGGTCTTCAAATGGTGCTCCTCAAGCTCTAAAACGATTATACCCTCAAAAATAAAGTTGGAGGTTTTAGATTTTTGAAGGGTGTAAAATGTTCTCCAAAGCGATACGAATTCAACGGTATAATTTTTAAAGCATTTGGTGGTGATTTGAGGTTTCAAAAATGAAGTAGAAGAGGGCTCTGTGTGTGGGTTCTCAAATCGCCAAAGATAGTAGAGAGGAAGAAGAGGGTGCTGGGCAGAGAAAGAAAACGTGTGAGAGAGTTTGTGAGGGAGGAGAGAGATTACTTTTTGCTTTTTATTTTGTTTGTCTTTTGTACATAGAAGGGAATTAAGAGAGGGGGCATGGGCTATTAAGTCAGCCGGCTACACACACACCTCACATGGGGTTTTAAAATCTTATTTGTAATAGTGGACACACTAGTTTATTTTAATTACACTCTCACCCCACAACTTCCCGTTTTTGACAGTTTTTACTATTTTCTCGTTTTATTGATTTTATTGATCCTAAACCTTCACTAATGTTTATTAATGACTATTTAGTTGTCCAAAATTATTACGAGCCTATTTGACCCGCTTAAAGTCACGTTTTCCCGGTTTCCTCGAAAAACGCTCTTTAAGGTTCGTTAGTGTTTTTAATCCGTTTTAAGGATCCGTTTTCTTTGGGATTTGTTCCCTCATGATTATTTAGACATAATTAAGCTTCTAAATTACTTATTAGCCTAATTAATCACTATTTTTAATTACGGGGTATTTCAATCTACCCCCCTTAAGAAACTTTGCCCTCAAAGTTGCTCAAGGGTTAATAGTTTAATTATTCTACTCATTAGGCAAACCAATTGCCATAATGTGTCTTACTGCCACCTATGAGGTGTTTACTTCTTCCACATTACAAGCACACAATTCAAGCACCATACACAATTCACATACACAATCCACATTTCCATACATACCATCACACCATACACAATACACCACTGCAATTCACAATACACATTACACAGATACACCATACATTGTACATACACATCCATACACTAAACATTACACATACATACATACACATACCGAACACACTCCGCACTACATGTGCCATCAAAATATACTACAATACCTACACACTATGCAATGCTCACCCCGAAGCAATGCAAAAGCAAAAAGGCTCAACCCCCCTTAAAAAGGGGTACGCTCTGTACCCGTATCTACTAAACACTAGACTATCTAGTCTATGAATAACTGTGGGTACTTCGCCTTCATGGCATCTTCTAACTCCCATGTCGCTTCTTCGACATCGTGGTTTGGCCATAGGACCTTCACCATTCGTATCGACTTATGGCGAGTGTCTCTGGTCTTCCTATCAAGGATTCTTACGGGGGTTTTGACATATCTCATCGTCGGCTCAATGGATAGTCTCTCGGGCTCTAGGACATGAGAAGGATCAGAAATGTACTTCTTGAGTTGTGACACATGAAAGACATCATGGACATGCCCCAAGTCCTCAGGTAGTGCTAACCTATAGGCTACGGATCCAACTCTCTCAGTGATAGTGTACGGCCCTACAAATTTTGGGCTCAGCTTGCCCTTCTGACCAAAACGGAATACGCCCTTTATAGGTGAAACGCGCAAGAACACTTGGTCGCCCACGGCGAACTCAAGGTCACGTCATCTCACATCCGCATAGGAATTCTGTCTATCTTGGGCTGCCTTCATATTGGCTCGGATTTGTTGCACTTCCGCATGGACTTGTTCTAAATACTCCGGTCCTATGATGATCGCTTCACTTGACTCATCCCAACACAAAGGTGTACGACAAGGTCTACCGTATAAGGCTTGGAAAGGCGACATCTTATTCGACGCATGATAGCTATTATTGTATGAAAATTAGATAAGATGAAGCTCATCTAACCAACTCCCTGAAAGTCTAAAGCACATGCCCTAAGCATGTCCTCTAGTGTCTGGATGGTTCTTTCAGTCTGACCGTCGGTCTGAGGATGGAAGGCGGTACTCAGCTTCAATTCTGTACCCAGCGCTTCCCGTGTAGCTCTCTAGTATCTCGAAAGAAATCTGGTGTCGCAGTCAGATACTATGGTCTTCGGGACTCCGTGATGTCTGATAATCTCCTTGTCGAACAGCTCTACGAGCTTCACTACCTTCCAGGTGTCCTTCATCGGTATGAATCTGGCAACCTTGGTGAGGTGATCGACTACAACCCAGATCATGTTGAGTCCTCCCCTGGCAGGTGGGAGTCCTACAACAAAATCCATGGAGATATCGTGAAATTTCCACTCTGGAACTGGCATCGATTGTACCATTCCACCCGGTCTACGCTGTTCAAACTTCACCTTCTAGCATGTTAAGCATCTCAATACATACTCTGTCACATTTGACTTCATCCCAGACCACCAGAAGTACCTCTTCATGTCTTTATACATCTTGGAGGCTCCTGGATGGACTGACAATATGGAACTGTGTGACTCGCGGGATGCGATCCCTTAGCTCAGCATTGCTTCGGGGGACGCATAGCCTGCCATTCAACCGAATCAGACCATCTTCATGCAACTTAAAATCATATTTCTTCTTTTCGAATGTACCATCGGTGATCTTCTGTCTGATTTTGGTTAGGTAAGGGTCGCTGAACTGAGCGTCTCGCACCTCGTCAACCAAGCTAGAAGAAGCAAGTAGCGAATGGAGCGAGTGTGCTCGACGACTCAGGGTGTCGGTTACCACGTTTGCCTTCCCTTCCTTATATTGCAGGTTGATGTCGTAATCTGAAAGAAACTTCATCCATCTTCTCTGTCTTAAGTTCAATTCTTTCTGCGTGAATACATACTGTAAGCTCTTATGGTCGGAGTAGATGGTGATGCCTACCCCATAAAGATAGTGTCGCCATATCTTCAAGGCGAAGACAATGGCTCCTAACTCTAAGTCATGTGTCGGGTAATTCTCTTCATGCTTTTTCAGCTGGCGGGAGGCGTAAGCTACAACCTTGCCATTCTGCATGAGTACGCATCCCATTCCTTTGCCTGATGCATCACAATACACTTCAAATCCCTCTGTGCCCTCTGGAAGAGTAAGGATGGGTGCTGAGGTCAATGAGTCTTTTAGGCTCTGAAATGATACTTCGCACTCGTCTGTCCATACAAACGGTGCATCTTTCTTCATCAGTGTAGTCATGGGCTTAGGGACTTTCGAGAAGTCCTTTACGAATCTCCGGTAGTAACCGGCTAGACCAAGAAAGCTCCTAATGTTGGTAACAGTCTTGGGTCTAGGCCATGATCGTATAGCTTCTATCTTTGAAGGGTCAATTGAAATGCCTGCGCTCGAGATGACATGACCAAGGAATGATACCTGATCTAGCCAGAACTCGCATTTGGAGAACTTCGCATACAGCTGGTTCTCGCGCAGTGTCTCAAGTACTTTCCTCAAATGAATTTCATGCTCTTCTAATGATTTGGAATATACAAGGATGTCATCAATGAATACTACAACTGAAGTGTTCAACTGCTCACTGAAAAGTCGATTCATAAGATCCATGAACTTTGCTGGTGCGTTCGACAAACCGAATGGCATAACTGTGAATTCGTAGTGGCCATATCTGGTGCGGAATGCTGTTTTCTCGATGTCTTGCTCTCTGATAGCAATCTGATGATACCCAGAACGGAGGTCGATCTTGGAGAAGACTGAGGCTCCTTTCAGCTGGTTGAATAGGTCATCGATGCGTGGCAATGGTATTTATTTTTTACTGTAACCGCATTCAACTCGCGGTAGTCAATACAAAGTCAGAGACTACCGTCCTTCTTCTTCACAAAGAGGACCGGTGCTCCCCAAGGTGATACGCTCGGGCGTATGAACCCTTTGTCGAGTAGGTCGCGTAGTTGTTCTTTCAGTTCTATCATTTCAGCAGGTGCCATACGAAACGGTGCCCTAGCAATGGGACCAGTACCTGGCAAAAGGTCAATCTCAAACTCTACTGCTCGTCGAGGTGGCATGCCGAGTAGCTCCTTAGGAAATACATCAGGAAATTCATATACAATGGGTACTTCGGGGTTGAACTCTGGATCTCTCTCCAGGTCTTGCTCATAACACAAATATACTTCTTTGCCCTTTCTGAGCTCCCGGTACATAGCCATAGCGGAGATGACTGTGGTCGAAGGCTCTCTCGGTCTTTGGCGGTATGATACAGTAACCCCAGAAGGACTCTTGAGCAGCAAACGATGCTCGGCGCAGAGGATTCGCCCCTTGTTCCGCTCCAACCAATTCATTCTGACTATTACATTGAATCCCAACCCGTTGAACTAGATGAAGGAGATGGGAAACGATTCGCCTTTGATTTCAATGGTGGCTGACTTGTAATACTTGGTGCATCGTACTCGCTCCTTCAAAGGGAGAGTAACCAGGAAATTCGATAGCTCATCCGCATCTAGCCCCAACCTCTTCACGAAAGGTGGTGATACGAAGGTGTGAGAGGCGCGGAGTCGAATAACACATTGGCTTCAATGCCGTTCACTGGGAAGGTTCCCGTTAAGATGGTGCCGTTTTTGCCGGCTTGTGCTTCGGTGAGGATACTTAGATTACCTTCGGTACCGAGTCCACAACCTATTGAAGTCACAATTTCATAAGTATTGATGGTGGACACAAGTGGAATTTAAATTAACACTGCTCTTTATTGATAAACCAACCATCATGCATACCGTGTCTCTAATACACGTTACTAATACATTACATGATACTATGAATTTAATACTTCCTAAAGGTAAGGTTCAGGCGTCCTGGTTTCATGTGTGTGTCATTGATTATTGCCGGTGGTGCCGTATTCAACTTGATCTTGTTGATCCCGTGATACAGCATCCTAGAGTTTCCACCCATGATTAGGACATCTCCCGATCTCAGTACCAATTTCTCTACGCGGTCCACACGCTTCTGCTCGCTATACATAAATACAGCGTCATCACCCATGGACCAAGACACTACGGGCACTCCTTGTTCAAGAGATTCCGTTGTCTCGTCCTTGTCTTGGTGTAACCCAAGTCGTCCTTCTTTCTCATAGAAGTTGACGATACAGAGGTCCGCTTCAAGTGCGGGGATCGGATCATATTCGCATTGTTGTGCAAGTTCTACTGATTGGGTGACAAGTGTCTGAAATTCCAGGGGTATTGTTGGTGGCGTCGCTCCGTCTTGTATTCGTGTCTCTTGGTATGTCTTGGTATAAGGATTCCAGTCCTTTCCCAAGCACATCATCTCCAGCTTCATCTTCGCTCCACCGGGGAATTCGGGTGTATAAAATCCTCCCTGACCCGTTCCTAGCTCGTTGCATCGTCGGATGATCGCAATTTGTGCTTTGGGTGTCAGGTATTCCTTTAATAAGATCATACCTGGTCGGATGACCTAACACTGTTCGTAGGTGTAGTGGTGTGTGGTGATGTCGGTCTCTTCTTGATTCGGTTTCGAAGGTATCGGATAGCAGATACTAAAGCTTCCTATGGTTATAAATTTCATCTACGGTGAGTAGTAGTTTCAACTACTTCATTTCATGCTCAATACACACTTCAATTCATTCACTCATGCATTCATTCAATCAATTACTTCAATACTTAGACATGCTTCACAGGATTCAAGGTTTAGATTAATTACCTAGGCCGGACTTAGAACCGGACCCGTCACGGTCAATGATGTGCGAGGCAGGATGCCTCTGGGGTGCGCCCTTCTGAGGACCTCGGGACCCTTGTCCCTGCAGCGCCTGCTGGGCCGGTGCATCGCCAGATGCAACCTCCTTGCCTTCCCTCTGCTTGTAGCCCTGGAAGTTTCCTCTGGGTTTGGCATTTTCGGGGCACATGTTGGCTCGGTGTCCGGGCTTCTGACAGTTGTAGCACCGGATTTCTCTCCCTTGGTAATCCATGCCGGGATGGTCTTGGTTGCACTTCCTACACACATATGCGCGGCCGTCGGAGTAGTTCTTAATGAAACCGGAGCCAGAACCTAAGGTTTAGAGTGTTAGCACATTTGTGCGGAAATACTAGGTATGGTACTTATACAAATACGAATTTAATTTAGAATTTTACCCTTAGGTGGGTGTAATCTCAGTGGCTTCGCAGCCACCGGTGCAGAAGAACCAAGTTGAAGAAGCTCAACTGGTTTGCCCTTATCAGCATGGACACTGCTCTCACTTGGGAAGTTCTTTTGGGTTTGCTGGAAGAACTTTCCCTTCTTCCTTTTCCAACTTTTCCCTTGGTTCTGCTCCTCGGCACTAGTATTTTTGTTGTTGGCCTTGCGCTTAAGCGCGGTTTCTTCATCCCTTAGTTGGCAAGTGATCTCAACGCGAGATGCCGTGTGATAACACTCCTGAAGTTTCAGGTATTAGCCGGGATTCTTAATTAAAAAGATAAGGTAAAGATTTAAGGATTTACAATGGTACTAAGGGTTAACCGATATTTACCTGAAGGGAGGTAAATCTGGTGTAGCCCATACCGTACCGAAGGCGATGGCTCAGACCGCCATAGAAGTGATCGACCAACACCTGGCCGGTATATATACCCAAGGTCGGGTAGAATACGAAGAAGAGAGCTGAAGGTTCGGTAGTACTCGTCGACAGACATCTTCTCTGTCATTTTCAAAGCATCAAGTTCAAGTCTTTTTCTAGTCTTGACGTGTTCATGGTAGTATTTGGATCAGAGGAGGGCTGTGAAGGATTCCCAGTCGAAGGTGGGGCCATCAGCATGATCGTTCTTGATTAGTTTCCACCAATCCATGGGTGCATCCTTAAGGTAGTAGGCGGCTAATCTCACTCGAACTCCAGCAGGACATTCGAGAGTCTCAAATACAGTCTCCATTTCGGAGATGTAGGCTTCAAGTTTAGCAGGGTCGCTCTCGCCTCTAAAGCACGGAGGTCGGAGATCTGCGATAGCTTTTACCCAGTTTACTTCTCTGGGTGGAGGGGGCGGGATTGGCCCCATTTGAGTTTGTAGGTTCTGTTGGGTTTGCTGCATAGCAGTGATTACTTGCGGTAGCATCTGCGCTACCGTGGTGGCGACGATCTCAGCTATCGTCTACGCGCCTAGTCCTTCAGAGGCTTCGCCTCTAGCTCGGCCTTGGCCTCGTCCTGACATCTGAACAGTTAACATTGACATTAGGCTTCGTACAAGTGACCAAGGGGTCTTGGAATTTAAGCAAGGTATCGTCCATAAGAACGTCAAGGGTATCCGTTGTTAACAACGGTAGTTCCTGGTTAGGTTTCTAAGTATCCGTCTTAAGATGGTTGAAATCCTAACTCGGTAATCCCTATGCTCGGTAATCTAGGTCATCACAGCGTAGTGACGCTCTGATACCACTTTTTGTAACACCCATACCGTTAATCCTATACTTACCGTCTAATCGTCCTGATAATCCTACTACGTCGCAGCGGAAATACTACTACTACGGCGGGTGGTACAACGCCGCTAACCACCCATACGGCTTGTTACAACCCATAGTTCATACCTTATATTATGTCCAGTTTATATTGCTGATATCTGAGTTGGATTACATTGCTTATGTCAGTGGGACTTGATCGACATTCTTTTAAATGACAAGGACAAGGAAGTCTTTGCATAAAACAATTAAGGTAATTGTTTTATTAATTAATAAGGAAGGGAACCTTATTTAATTTAACCTTATTTAATTTAGTTCCTTTCTAATTATTTTACATCATGTCAGTTCATTCGTGAGGAGCGTTCTCCATCGTGGTGTTGAGCGACAGTATTCTCTCTTCCTCTCTCTCTCAAATCCTTCCTCTGCTGAAACTGTGAACGTTACTGCTGCAATCAGATTGAAGGTTTCCGTTGCGGTGTGGTTCTTCTTCCGTTACCAGGTTTGAATTGCAGAATTTGGGTCTTTGTTGTCTACTTCGTTCATCTTCTGTTTTCTGATTTAGGGTTTTCATTGTGTTCGAATCAGTTGTCGTCGGCTGCGTTCAGTTTGGGGTTCTACTGCAGTGTTGCTGCTAGGCTTTGATTTCAGGTTTGAGTTGCGAGAGTTCTAGTTTTTGTTGTTGGTTTCCTCTCCTATCAGTTTCTGATTTTGGATTGTCAATTGCGGGATTTCAGTGGCTGTTGGTCTGTATCGGATTGTACTCTGTGTGGATTGCACCTACGGTCTCGGTTCGGTATCGTTTTCTGCTGATTGAGGTTGGTGGTTGCTTGATTCGGTTTGGAAGTTCAGCCATGGGGATATTGCAAGGGTTGTTCTCTGATTTTGTGTGTGATTCCCTTTGCGTTTTTGTTGCGTTTTCGGATGGCTAAAACCCCATGGTTCTCTGTATTTTTCTGTGATTTGGTGTGTGTACCAGTTTGACAATTCGTGGTGATGTTTTTGCATTATTTTCTGCTCTGTTCGTCTTCTGGAAATTACAGTTTTCGCGCTGTCCGAACTTCCGTCCTAACTTTGAAGTTCGGACAGCATGTTTTGAGCTTCTGTATTTTCGAGTTCGGGGCATGTCCGAACTTCAGTCCGAACTTTGAAGTTCGGACACCCCTGTTTTCTGAAATGATTCGAGCTTCGAAGCTCGGACTTCGCCACGTAACTTTTTCGAAAAACCGTCCGAACATCAGTCCGAACTTCGATGTTCGGACACTCTGTATTTCGCTTCTATTTTCAAATCGGCTTGTGTCCGAACTTCAACGTTAGGACACAAGTTCGGACACCTTACTGTTTTCAGCGTAACTTCTTCGTTTGAACTCCGATTTGAGTGCCGTCTACGGTGTTGGATTCCTTTTGATCTGTACTACTGATTTATGAGTGTTTTGGCATATTTAAATGCAAGTTTGCTTCTGATTATGCAATCCTTCTGTTTTGGGACATTACACTTTGTTTCTGAGCCGTGAATGGCTGGGTCGAGCTATTCCGTGGTATACCATGTAGACGTCGTTCTGAGTGTGGGTCATTCCCTTTCTGTTCTGTGGGGTTGACGAACCCTTTGGCTCATTAGAGTAATTTCTGCGTTGTCGAGAGATCTGTTATGATCTATGGGTCTTGGACCCCTTCTGAGTGTGTGCATTGTGTCTTGTCCCTTTTCTGTTTAAGAACTCTGATTGTTTCTGAATCGGGAACCCTTGTGTTCCATTCTGTTTCTGGTTCTGAAAGCTTCTGACTGTTTGGGAAATTGTGGATATAATGTTTATCTTCTCCTTCTTCTGATTTCAATTGTTTTGAGCGACCTCACTGATGACGGTCGCTGCTTACTGGGCATAGTGTATGCTCACCCCCCTACTCTCACTGTTTTTGCAGATTGATCAGCGAGGATCATCTTAAGTTTCTGGAGCTATAGTGTTTAGTTTTTTGTTCGTTCAGACTATTGTTTATGATGTTGTAGCCTTCGGGCCGTACACTGTTTTGGCTTTTGTTTCTGACTTGGATATGTATTGGGAGTTGTGTTAACTTCAGTTGTATTTTGATACTTTGGTTTATACTGTTTATGAAAGCATTGTTTTGGGCCTTGATTCGATTGTTAGTCTTAGAGTCTTGCGTTATTAGGTAGTAATACGCGGCGTATAATGCCCCTGACTCTTTGGCCGGTTAAGGGGGTGTTACACGGCTAGCAAGGCTTACACTACCTACAGTCACGGTCTGATGTCTAGATATACCAAGCTACTACGTTACATACCGAGTACAAAAGATAACATACTTACATTGCTGGATTACCGAGTATTTAAAGTATTTAATTACATCCCTATTCAATCTCCAAAAGTAATGAGTTTCTACAAGCTACTCATCTATACCAAATCACCATCCTATCATTATCCAAAAAGGGTGTACCCTATGGTACACCAGCTAACAAAAACCTACAGCCGTGTACAACATAGTACACCTTTCATAATTCATCAGTACACAAAAAGAAATCAAACTAATCTCTTCATAATCTTCACCCGTCTCAAGGACCTGCATATATGAAAAATATTGCCCCAAGGGGCTCAGCAAAAGTTGCGCATAAACTTCGTATATACCGCGTGCTAACTAGGGTACGCTGACTATTTAAGGTCGACTGTACATGTGGTTCATTAATTTCATACATACATGCTTTGCATACAACATACAATCATATACAATCCAAGACAGTAGTACAATAGCACACACAATACTTACCTTCACAAGGGTTAGCCAAATTATGCATCCGGGTTAATCGGATGCTATTTACTATTTTACTCATTACACATTACTTACTCTAACTTTACTTACTTACTTTACCATACTTGTTTACTCATTATTACTTACTTTTACTCATGTTAAGTCGGTATGACCTCCGGCCCGGGGACACACCGTCCCACCATCGGGATTTACTTGACTCACCAATCCAGGATGCTACCCATTTAAGGGGTTTGAGCCGTGGACCAGTTAAAGAGTCAGGAATTGAAGCCAACCTCTTGTGACTCCGCATCCTCACGCGTGGCCGAAACTATATCGGACTTCTACTCATTCCAATTTAATTACCAATTTAAGTTAGATTGGTTAGCTTGATAGGAATCAGTTAGAAGTCCAATCGCAATCACATTCGGTCAAATACATTATACCATACATACACACACTCATATTCATCCATACATTTCATGAATTATAAAAACTATGATTTAAAGAAGATATGCAACAAGGAGCAATCTCATGATATTCACAAGTAAGCATAATATATCCGATTCGTGCGTTTATCTTATTTGGTGATCAATTAGCACAAACACACAAATAGCAGTAAACCAAGTAGCATACGAGGCATGAGAAGTTCATACCGTTCACCGTTGTACTTGTATCCGATGTTCCTCCGGTGTTCACAATCCAAGTCCTAACATATACATACAATTGGGTGGTTAATTACCCTTACTTAACTTTACTAATTACCTTACTAGCATTTCCTGGTTTGTACTTACTAATTCATTGTTGTTCAAATACATGTACTTAGGGTATTTACTTAAAATTATTTTCTAAGCTTTTTTATAGCCTTAATGACCTTTAAACATCATTAATTATGTCTTAATTATCTTATAATATCATTACCCATCCTTAGAATAGCTTTAAAACACATTCTGGAATAAATTTAGGTTGGTCCGGGTTGTTGTCCGGGTTTACATACCCGGACCAACACATTGGAAAAGTCCTCGGGTAAATTTTATGTATGGTCCGGGTTTGTGTCCTGCTTTACAAACCCGGACCACAAGGTTGTATAACTCACGGGTATGTTTTTCGCATGGTCCGGTTTGTGTACTCCTTTGCAAACCCAGACCACAATGTTTAAGAAGTTACGGGTATGTTTTTGGGGTGGTCCGGGTTAGTGTCCTAGTTTGTAAACCCAGACCACTCCTTCTGTATAACTTTCTGTCAAGTTTTTATGCTGGTCCGGGTTTCTGTACCGGTTTACAAACCCGGACCAGTTGCAATTTTACAAATTATGTAAGTTTTTAAACTTGTTTCAACTCTAAACTTCTACTAATCTCTTCCCTAATATTCCTACATATAATCTAGCATGTTTTGACATTGATTAAGCATCTTAAACTAACCTAATACCACTCTATAAAAATCTGTTACATTAACACACTCACTGTAAGTTTTTCTCTTCCTGTTACATTTCTACTTCTTCCCTTATTGTTACAGATTTCTCTTTTCCTCTTCCCACTAACTAAATGACTCTTAAACTAGCCTAACTTAGTTAAACAACTCCCAATACACCATTTCCAACTTCACTCAACTACATCTCTCCCTCTGTTACAAAACAAAATGAACATCTCACTCTTTTCTTCTCTGTACAACCTGTCTGCTCTTTCTTTTCTAACAACAACCAAGTCTCTAATTTCTAACCAAATTTTGACAGGGGTTTCCTACATTTCTAAGTGTTCTCACCTCATTAATTTTGCACACTCAACATAGTTCATGACCTGTTCAACATATACATTACTCACATCACATTCTAAATACTCACTGCACACTTAAATTTACACTTAGCATATTATTTACTTGTTTTCAAAAGCTTCAAACTACAAATACAATTAGCATTAACCTACTCCATTATTTTCCTACGGTTACAGTGGTTTAGTTCCTTGCTAAAACAATATACCTATACATACACAAACATTAAAATTGTACAGAGGCTTCTCATTACCTTGGTTTTCTTGTTTCTTTTCCTTTCTCTTCTCTTGCTCCTCTTTCCTTCTTTGTTTTCTTGATTATATTTAAGCCAAGCTACACCATGTAACAAGGCATACACACACACACAAAAACTAGTAAAATTTTAACTCACGTATTAAACCCTAGATTTTGAGAAACCACTTAAAACCCTTAAGAAGTCTTACCTTGAGTTTCTAATGGATTTTTGAGTGGGAAAATGACAAGGCTTCAGATCCTCTTTGAAATGCCAAAACCGGCTGAGTAATGGAATGGAGGTGTTTCACGTGAGTTTTGGCTTTTGCAAGGAAAAATGGAAAAGAAGAGAGCTTTGGTCTTTTTCTTACCTTAGAACATGGAGAAGAAGATGGGTCTTCAAATGGTGCTCCTCAAGCTCTAAAACGATTATACCCTCAAAAATAAAGTTGGAGGTTTTAGATTTTTGAAGGGTGTAAAATGTTCTCCAAAGCGATATGAATTCAACGGTATAATTTTTGTAGCATTTGGTGGTGATTTGAGGTTTAAAAAATGAAGAAGAAGAGGGCTCTGTGTGTGGGTTCTCAAATCGCCATAGATAGCAGAGAGGAAGAAGAGGGTGCTGGGCAGAGAAAGAAAACGTGAGAGAGAGTTTGTGAGGGAGGAGAGAGATTACTTTTTTCTTTTTATTTTGTTTGTCTTTTGTACATAGAAGGGAATTAAGAGAGGGGGCATGGGCTATTAAGTCAGCCGGCTACACACACACCTCACATGGGGTTTTAAAATCTTATTTGTAATAGTGGACACACTAGTTTATTTTAATTACACTCTCACTCCACAACTTCCCGTTTTTGACAGTTTTTACTATTTTCTCGTTTTATTGATTTTATTGGTCCTAAACCTTCACTAATGTTTATTAATGACTATTTAGTTGTTCAAAATTGTTACGAGCCGATTTGACCCGCTTAAAGTCTCGTTTTCCCAGTTTCCTCGAAAAACACGCTTTAAGGTTCGTTAGTGTTTTTAATCCGTTTTAAGGATCCGTTTTCTTTGGGATTTGTTCCCTCATGATTATTTAGACATAATTAAGCTTCTAAATTACTTATTAGCCTAATTAATCACTGTTTTTAATTACGGGGTATTTCAGAAGTAGTCGACTCCATACTACAGTCAGCAGTAAAAGTTAAGCAAGAGCAACGGATTACCATGAATGGTTGAAGTAAAGAAACCCAGTTAAGTTAATGTGACTGAAAGAATTAGTGAATCCATTTCAAGGAAATGTTTATGAGTCAAGAAGTGCGAAGTGCACTGACTTGTAAGTAAAGGCATCGCACATGCCTCAAGAATCCCAAGGGATAAACATGATAGCTGAAACGAGTACCCATCCAATACATAGTAAAGCAGATGCCTAACGTGGACACATTAATGAGCAACAAACGGGATGAAACTCCCGGAATGATCACCTAGACTACCAGGAGATAACGATCTTCAATGAAGAGGATATTAAACATACCCATAAGTACAAGCCAGATGGAATGGCATAATTTAGCAACACCCAGGAGCAATCCTGAAGGGTGTTTGGGTCAACAATCATTGAACGAAATATCGTGACAAAAACACAAGAGTTGAAACTAACACTCAGTTTAAACATAAGTCATCAGGAGGCAATCTGACATTCTTCAAGGGGCATCCCATGAAAGGAAGAGTGATGCAACGACCTTGTCATGGAGCCAATACAACCTCCAAACAATGTGATGGTGTATAGAGAAGTAAAATTGTGTGAACAGCCTATATCGAGCAGAGCTCGAGGCAATAGGGCTTATAAGCCATAAACTGAATGTGTTATGTAAATCTAATTGATTATGGAAGTTTATGTTGTACAAGTGAATAGAGCGGAGAACAAACCACTATTTTAAGAGTGGGGATACCTCTCGATTTTGTGAAACCGCGAAAGCGGTAGTTATGTGAACCAAGCTCAAGAAATATGTTAAGGATGGACCATATTGTTGTTACCCAAGAATAATTTGAATAGTCATCATATGAAAAAGAAGCGTTCATACCAATTGTGGAAAACCGGAAGAGTAGTCAGTTTAATAGCAACCACCATAGGTGTGTGTTGCGAAGTGTAGAGTGAGTAATGTACAAGGAGCGTAAGGACTCGACAAATGGCATGACTAGTAAGGAGCCAAGTAATGGTGAAAATACATGGGCGGCAACTAACATAATAAAGTATGCCGTGTGGGTCGGTGTTGTACAATGAGTAACAACATGGTGCGCAATAAGCGACCGTTGTATAAGTATTGTTAGACGATAATATGGCGAATAAGCAGAGTTATGAGTTAAACCCAATGGTGATGCAATGGTAAGTGATAGCAAATAAACTAGGCAGTAAGCCGGTAGCCGGTATTATGAGGTAAGGATCTCATTGAAACACGTGTGAATTCCTATTGCAGTTGCATAAGGAATGGAAGTGTAATTCTAGTAAATTCACATGATAAGTGAAGTAATAAGCCTCGGGACAAGGGTACCCGAATGCTAAGTAACCAACCCGTACTGAATACGGAAGTTGTGCAAACGCATCAGTGAATATCGACCGTCTCAGTAGTTGAACCTCACCACATCAAAGGCGGAAAGAGACTTATAACGCTACAAGGACCGATGCATAGAAAATGCAAGGTTATACAAATGAAAGAATACTTGTACAAAACCAAATATGGAGGCATGATTAAGAATAAGTGACTACAGTAACACTGTATACCAAATATAGGTATAGAATATACCTCAAGTGTTGGAAATAACCGAGGGAGCACTACATATTAGGTAGTAGCTCGACCTCAACCGCTAGTAAGTCAGAAGAAACCAAGTGAATAATCATGAAATACATAGCAGTATACACAGTACATTATCGGAGAAGTGGATGGAAAGTTTAATAACTCACCGAATTCGCGCACGGTAAGAGATACCACGCATCGGTTGAGAAACCGTTATCCATAGGATAAAGATGATAAACGGGAGATGTACAATACATTAAGAATATCAAATAGAGAAAACTAAGCTCTAAAGTTTATCAGGGTCGCGCAGCAGAAGCTTGTGAGCCAATGATTCAGGTGTTGAATATGCATGGTGAATATGAGTAAATGGCTAATTATTAACGCCTAGAACCATGACAGGCCATAACCAAAACTGGTTAAGAGTTAAACAAACTCCGATGAGAATTCTTGGTTCAGGGACTAAACCGCCAATATGGTTAAGATCCTCTAACCAAAACGCATTGTATAACAGACCACGTGGAAGTTAAAATACTTCACGATGGCAGAACATTTTAAACCAATGTTCAGTGATAGATTATGCGGGTGTAATCCCTTTTTAAGGGGGGTAGAGCCTAAAACCCCACAGTCTTACAGGAACGCTAGCAAATGGTACCACAGTCTGACCCCCCAGTACCATCACCACATGGGAGGACATGGCAACCAAGTTCAATGACAAATTCATGCCTCCAAGTCACACCCTGGAGATGATCGCCGAGATATACAATTTCAGACAGCCTGCTCGGAGAACATCTGTGAGACTTGGGACAGATTCAAAGGGTTGTTGCGCAAACAAAATTTCTGGGTCCGCTATTGTTTACAATAGTGATGGAAACGATTATAGAAGACTATGTACATGTTTCTAATCATCAGTGAACATTTATAAGTTATCGTTGATACGTAAAAACTAAGGTTAACGAATACTTAAAATCAAATCCAACAACTCAGTTTATTGTTTCTAAACATTTACAACCTTCAGGTTTATCAATATATAAAACTTTGTAAGCTAATAAATGGATAATAAAATATTCTTATACATAATGATTCGATCAGAATGGTCAAAAGAAAAGATATATAACAATTAATGTCAACTTTTCCATTATAGTGATGGCGATGTTTATAGAAGGTTGGGTACATGTTTGTATTCATCTAGGAAAAAATAAATGCTTTACTATAAACCCAAACAAGTTAAAAAAAAAGATTACTCAATAACACACACCCTAAAAACCACCATAGAAGAGGTAAATGTCTAAGGCTTATTTTAGAGTTTGTATTGAAGGGTTTAGATGACACTATAAAGTATGGAACGAGTTAAAGAAGATACCCTAGACTCTGCAACATAAACCTTAAAAATATGTTGAGTCGGTGACGACATTATAAACTACGAAATGAGCTAAAAAAATGATTGCCCTAAACCTCACACTCTAAAAATCACCTTGTGAGTGTTAAAACATCGAAGACTTATTTTGATTCGTTAACCCTAAACCACAACTCTAAAAATATGTCAATTCAGTGGCGACATTATACAGTGTAGAACAAGTTAAAAAGTATTATCCTACACCACACACCCTAAAAACCACCCTAAGAGAGTTAAAATGACAAAGGGTTATTTTAGAGTTTGTAGTGAAGGGTTTTTAGGGTCTAACGACCGTAACCCCAAACTACAATCCCAAAAAAAAATCAAGTAAGTGGCAATATTTAAAATATAAAGAGATAAAAAAAAGATTATCCTGCACCACATACCTTAAAAATTATCATTGGAAAGTTAAACGTTGAAGGTTTATTTTAGTATTTGTAGTGAAGGAAGTATATTTATTTTTAAAATATGTATGACTTGATTTAGCAATGTTCGGGTTCATTTGAACTTTAGTTTCACAAGTATGTTTTCTTTTCACACTTTATGATTGTTTATATTCTCACTATTTAACATATTAAATACATTTTTTAGTTTATTTCAATTTTATTTGTAAAACTAATATTTTCTTACTGATCTATTTATTTTTACAAATTTACTCATACTTAATTAGATTCTTTTAGAGTGCATATTGGTTATATTCTAGATAAATCACCATATTGTAAAATTATCAATAATTACCAGGTCATAATTTTCCATGTTATTATAAAAATACATTCTTAAAATTGAAGAAAAAAAGACCTTTAAAATAAAAGTTGTATCACATAAAACTAAATACATATGTACCATGACATGCAAACATCATTCCAATGAGACAAAATACTGTTTAATTTTTTTGAAGTAAAATGTTAATAATAATAAATCTACATATATGCTATAATCAATCAATGTCATCATTATGTCATTATATTATATCAGCAAAAGGATTCAAAATGTAACACAAATTTATTAATTTATAAAAAGGTAACCAACATCCGCTCACCCTTAAGACTATAGTAAAAATCATTAAAAATTAAAAAGAATCTTCCCTTCTGAGTTTTGTGTGACCAATAAATGAGCAGGTGAAAAATAACTCACCTAACAATATTAGACGGTCAGATTATAATATTGTAGATATTGATTGGTGGTGGGGATCAAATTGGTCAGCGACAGGAAAAAAGAAGTTTGTCACCAAAGGCGCACCCCGTATTTTATATGGTACTCTTACCTTATAGAAAATGGAATGCTTTAAAAAAATGAATACGTTTTTTCCATTTTTTAGTGATTGTACACCTCTTATAAATAATTGTGCACATTTATTATGATAAACAAACCATGGCTAGAAATACTAGCCTATAGTTTTAATGGCGTTGCCATAATATAGAAACTTCTATTATGGTGAAGAATTTAGAGAAATCTAAACTGGATGCATCATGACATAAATCGGTTAATCAAATTAGAAAACTTTGAAATAGATTACAAAACTAATAGAGATTGATCTATGATAATATCATCATAGTACATAAATTTCTGCATATGATGTAAATATCAAAGACATCAAGAAGGGGTTATTTTCCCCTCAAATTGGACATGACCAAAGCGTTAGTCTAAGTGGAGTTATCTTTTATTTTGGATATATTGAGGAGTAAGGGCTTTCATACAGGATGAATCCAATTAGTAGAGAAATGCATCAACTTTATTTCTCTTGCAATTCTGATTAATGGGTACATAGGGTGCACTTTATTTCCATAAAAAGGATTAAGACAAAGGATCCTGTAAGTCTTTTCCTTTTTGTCTGTTACATGGAGGTTGCATCACCTAGTCTAAAAAAAACTTTTATGGTGGGAACTATAAGGGAATTTATGTCGAGGGTTGGGGTTTGATATGACCAACTTATTTTTTTGACGATTGAGTAGTTTTTGGATGAGCTAATCAAGTTAATGCCAGCCGGATCATGGACCTCATTGAGGAATTTCGTGATGCTTCAGGACAGAGTATTAATGTAACCAAATCGGGTCTCATGTTCTCAACAAAGGTATCAGATTCCATTCGAAGACAATATCAGCACCTCTGGGGATTAACGAATTTTCTGTTTCAGGTCTTTACTTGGCTCAGGCATGGGCATGGTGTGCAAAGATGCGGAAGGAAGAGTCCTAGTAGCTGGGAGTGCTAATTAAGGGTTTAATGGCGTGGGCATCTCAAGTCATTAAATCTAAGGCTCTTCTATTTGAAGTAGATGTGGCCACAAGATATGGAGCTAGGATAGTTTGATTTCACTCTGATTGTTTATTAAATGAAAATGACCTAAATGGTAAGGGAGCGGTGTGAGCGGATGTCCAACTAGTTCTTCAAGAGGTGTTATATTTTGTTTGACCCTTTACTCAGGTCTTTCAGTCGATGTTAGTAGGGATGAAAATATAGAGGCTCATACATTAGCCAATATACGAAGACTAGGTTCTTTAGTGGAGATTTGGTGTGAGGATATACTGACATGTATCCTTAATTTGTTTACAAGTCAAGTTGCTACAATAGTTTCAAAAAAAAACTACAAGAGTTTGATAAGGAAAAACATTCTACACGAAAAAAGCAATGTAAAACTCATAGGCTGGTTGGTTCTCATTAATAGCCTATTAATGACAAACTATGATTTACATTTTGTGGGATGTCAATCCATCTAAATCTATAGCGAATTGAAGCCCATCTAAAACATAGTTTTACGTTAAAATTTAACTGAAACCTTTAGGTCGAGTTTTAGTCAAAGAAAATAACCCAAAAAATTGGAAAACCCAAAATATGAAAAAAGTAAAAACAAAAAAAAAGGGAGGCATGATACTTTAAGGATAATTTTGGATATAAAATTTAAAATACATATAATTGGTTGATTGTAACCAATTTCACGTAATTTTCATATTCAATTATGGGTGGTTATTTAGTTGAATCTACATTGTTGATTTTCGTTTAAAAATCCAGGGTCAGATTATTCAATTCTGTCTTACTTCAGGTTAAAGAAACAAAGCTGATTTGAGTTCACGTTGGACTTGGCTTAGAGAAAAGAAAGAATTGGATTGGTTTCAAGTTTGGCTTAGATTAACCTAAAACTTAATATTGACAACCTATTCTCTAGGGTATTAATAATGATCCTAAGATTGCATTGTTAACTATAATTTTAGTAAAAGTTAAGACCACAATATACATTGCCAAGAAACTAAGCCTAAACATTGGTTGGTTTCACAATGGGGTATGCCCTTGTTCTTATAAATAACAACTTTTATTTTGTAATTAGTTGTTAATACTTGTCTTTAGTTAAGAAAATAAAGGATGGGAAAAGAATGTTTGCCTAAAATATAATTAAGCTTCATTCCTCCTCTAAATGATGTCACTATTATCGGATATCAACTCGTTCTCGTCCACGATTCCAAGTCTCATCTTCTTTACAAACTCATGGTGCACTCTGCTTTGAATACAAATTTATTTGTCTTAATCGTTAATCGTAAAGCATATCTTAGTATCAATACCTTATCTTCAAGATTGTGATTCCTTTTCGAATTTACTTCATAAGGTTATAATCTAAGAGAATATGGGTCATTATCATCGAGATTTTATATGAATCCTTAAAAACCAAAGATAAGTGTAACATGTATCTATGTCAAAAGGCTTGTATAATATTTTCTGACTCATTATGCTCTCTGATACTTTAAATTTGTTTACCTTCTATATGTTGCCTCAATAACAAGTATAAGTGAGATCCGATGCATTTTTGTGACTATAAGTGAGGATAGAATGAGAATATTAATAGTTGACTAAAGGTCTAAGAAAGAGTCCCTAGAGAGTAATTGTTCAATCACCTTCAAGGAGTTGGTCATTTGTTGTGCAGAATAGTGGTGAAACTATCTCGCTAACTATGAGCAGTGAACCCAGTCGTTGTAGCTCAACAAGGTCGTATCCACAGGGACTTCGTAACTATCTAGCTAATTATAAGCTTAGTAAATGTGCAAGAAATATAAGCAAAGGTGCATAAGTGTAAATTGTTTGAGGTTTTGTGGTTTTGAATTGATAACTGAAGAAATAACGAAAAGCAATAAAAACTAAACTAACTATATAGGATATGTGTACTCTAGGATTAGTGGGTATCACCTAAAATGCCCAATTACACTTATAAATAAACCCTCATTTAGTTGTCTATTAGAGCTAAAGTAAAGATTCCCCAAATCATGGAACAATCAATTCTTACCTAGTTAATTAAACCATCTTAATCAAATAAGGTCAAAGTCACTAGGCAGCATTAATTACAAGCTTTTCAACAATAGCCCTAAGGTTTTACCTCCTAATCAAGAGTTCAAAATCTAGGGTTTATCCCTCCTTGCTCAAATCCCAATCTCAAAATCATATATTGAAAGGAATCACTATAAATGCAATAACTAATCAAATTAGAGCACTAATTAATCCTTAAAGAAGATAAAACAACTATTATAAAAGAGGTAGAGTTACAAGCTACATTGGAGCATTCAAAGTTCAAAACCCATCCTAGAGCACAAATGGATTCTACACAACCATAGGGAAAAGAAAAGCATAAAAAGGAGAAAAAGAAGCCAATAATGGAGCTTGGAAGCTTTGGAGAAGGTGAGCTCTTTCTTTTCTTCTTTGTCCTCTTCATTCTCTTCTTTTTCGCACTCTTTCTCTATGTTTTCGACTGGTGGAGTCGTGGTTCTCTATCCCCCTCTCTCTCCTTCTTTTTCTGCTTTTAAAAACACAGATTTGGGCAAAATTTGTGACCGACCGACCCAGAGTGGGTCGGTCAAGTCCAGAAGCAATTTTGGGGGCCGAAAATCACGTTTTTAAGTCCGACCGACCCACCTTGGGTCAGTCCTAGGGTCGCTCGGGTCCATAAGCAATTTTGGCCCCTGGAACGAGCATTTCTGGCCTCCGGAACATCCGACTGACTCACTCTAGTTTGGTCCAGTGGATCGGTCCAATGGGCAGGCTAACTTCAAAATGTTGTATCTTCTTCGTTTTAGCTTCGATTTTGGATCCGTTTACGCCCACGCGTTTGACTTTTCGTCTAATTTATTTCTAGCTATGTTATTCCTCCTGTTTCAACAATAGTTGTGTAAAACACCAATAAACACAAAACTAGAGGAAAACTAGCTATAGTGGAGAAATGAGCATGAAAAGTGTGGATAAAATATATGAAATACACCTCTAAAACATGCTCATTTGGACACTCATCATCATTATAGAAAAACCCTAAGCTCGTCGCACAACAAACCCTGCCTGTTACACGGTCATAACCTAAAAATTAGAGAAATATAGTCTGCAAGTAAGGAGTTGCATACACGCTTAAGGACGAGCAACACACACCTTGTTTGTGACATGGACGACACCCATCCAGGATCAGAAAAAATATTGCAAAAACATACTTATCCATGCCTCTCTCATCACGGACAACTGATAAACATAATTTAAAATGTGGGAACTGAGGGTGAGCGGGGTTTTGGAGTTTTATGTTGTTTCACCAGGACTTGGAGTCTATCTAGCCTATTACTAGTTTAGAAATGTGTACAAATATATATACAAAAGGTGCACATTTAGTAAATTTTGATTTTTGTTTGTTTATTTAAGAAGATAAATGAGAACAAAATAAAGTAGTAAATAAAAATAATTAGCTGAACGAGGTGTACCCTGAGATGAATCTTTTCCCCTTTCACCTTAACCACCATATGCTAATTCCTAAACTCAAAGTTGACTAACCGGAACACTTAACTAATTAACAGATAAATCACAATCTTATTAATGCTAACCAATTGAGTCAGAACGTGACAAATCATACAAGTATCTAGTCACTTGATAGCATTAAGCTCAAGGTTCCACTAAGTTGCAATGAAATCTATCTCAAAATCACATTTTGATAAATTACATTGATTTAGTCCCTTTGGTCTAGGATTCTATTTGAGAATCTCATATTGATAGCAACCTTTACAAATACTAGACTAATTGGCACCCTGGAATCTAAATTAGGATCATTTGTGACAAATCTAGAGTAAAACCAACCAAATCTAACTTGTGAACCAGTATTTGAGTAAAATCATCAAACAAATCTCTAAATCATATATTGATTTACAAGAGAGTCATAACTACTCAATATCATCTTAAATTAAGAATAAGAACTAAAATAAATCTATAAATAGGTTCAAGAATCAACAATGGAGGTTTGAGAGATTTTGAGGCAAATTGTCATCTCTAGGTACAATGAGACTATTTGACCATTAAAAGAGAAAAAATGAGTAAAGGTGACAGAAATAGCATGGAAATGGTGGTGAATGAGATTGGATAGGGTGAAATCTCCTCATCTTCTATTCTTCCTTCTCTAGGGCTTCAAAGCTCCCAAAAATCCTATTATGTCTATTGTAGTCGACAGGTAAAAGTTAGGAAAGGAATGTGTAAATTTTGGCTTTTAAAGTGGTGAAATTCGTGCAAATTTTTGACCAACCAACTGACGAGGGGGGATCAGCCACCCGATGAAGAAGACGGCACACGCAATTTTGTGTGTCCGACAGACCCACATAGGGTGGTTGGCTAGGTAGGTTAGAAATCGAGAATAATTGTAATGACGTAACCAATAGAGTGTATAATACCCTCATCCCACATCATACTACGAGTAGTATTTGAGTGGTATATAAAGATACATATGTGTTGACTACAACAACAAGTGCTTCCACTTTTAAGCCCAAGTGAGGACAAAGGACTTAAAGCGGCTAATTTTTAAGCCATAAGGGCTTTGAAGCTAAGTTTTTGGACAGTTGACATATGGAGTATTACAAATGGTATCAGAGCCGACTCAAGACCATGTCCGAATGGACTAATGGAACTTGGATTAGGCTTGCGACGAGGATGTTATGTTCTTTGAGTGGGAAAATATGTAATGCTGAAATACCCCAATTTAATGAGGTTTGTATTAACAATTTAACCCTCAATTATGTGCTTAAAAATAACATATTAAGAGTATGTATAGAGTAAAATCTCAAGAGGAATGAAAAAATTAGCTTAAAGCGCATTTTGGTTTTCAAGAGCATTTTGGTAATTTTGAGATGTTTGAAATACTTCGACCTAAAAATATGATTTCTAACCTCCAGCTAGAGACCTTTAACCTATTTTGACGGCGAAGAAGAGAATTGAAAAGAAAATCCAATTGTTGGTTGATTTTAGAGATTCAAATGCTTTGTGCACATTTTGCTGTCTAAAGATTACATTCGTGTACACTTCATTACTATTCATTTTTGGAAATTTTGGAACTTTAAATGGAGGGTTTAAAATACAATTTTATAAGTTTTATGGCTTTGAACCAAAAGAGCTAGTAAGCGACACTTGCCACATAAGCCTTCTCATTCTCTTCCATCTTTTATTATTCACAATTTCCTTCCTCCTAACACTTTTCCTCTCTGTCCAAAACATGGAAAAGTATCAGCAGCTAGGGGAAACCCTTTTTGTTCCTCCCCTAACTCCAAATCTTCACCTTAAACTGATTATTAGTGGTTTTTGACAACTAAAGACGATTTCCTTCTTCAAGCTTCATTTTGAGCTAAAGATCTCCACATTCTTCTCTACCATTGTTACTATTCAAAATTGATAAGGTTTTTGTTTAATTCACACTCCTAGACTTATTTTTAGGCTTAAGTTCTTCATTAAAGTTTAATATTACGTTAAAACCTTGATTTTGAACCACTTATTGTTGTTTTTGGTGGAAGTTGAATTTTAGTTCTTCCATTGAGCAAAAACTATATACAAAGTATATAAATAAATGCAAGGAATAGGCAAGTGCACCTAACCGACGTAGTACAACAAGTTTCGTATCCCCAAGAAAATTGGTTATATCTCTCTAGTCTCGGTAATCTAGTAAATTAAACAAAGAAAGGTAAATTGAGGCTTTAGCCAGAGGCAAGCTTAGTTTTCGGTTTTCACAATAAACACAATAAAAATAAATATAAATTGGTTCAGATGGAGTGGGTGATGGAGTACCCTAGGATAGTGGGGAATCACCTATCACTCAAATCAACTCATAAACATAACTCATTAAAAATTTGTCTATTATAGCTAATATAAAGGTTCCCAAATCATGGACCAACCAAATCTTACCAAGTTAATCACACCCCTTAACTCAAAGAAGGCTAGAGTCACTAGATAGCATTAATTTCAAGCTCCTAACAATAGCCCTAAAGTTCCACTCCCTAATTAAGAGAAATGAAAGTTAGGGTTGATCCCCAATTTGTCTAATTCCAAGCTCAAGACATAATTTTGCAAGGAATCAAATAAATTCAAATTAGAGAATTAATTAAAAGTTGAATGGGATAAAACAAATATCTAAAGGAGTTAGGTCTACAAGCATTCAATGAGCATTTTTAGGGTCAAACCCCATCCTAGAATACAAATGGAATCTATTCAAGCATAGAGAAGAAAATAGCAACAAAGGAGTAAAAAGAATCCATTAATGGAGGTTGGAAGCTTTGATGAAGGTGAGCTCTTCCTTCTCTCTTCTTTCACTTTTGTTCTCTCTCTCTCTCTCTCTCTCTCTCTCTCTCTCTCTCTCTCTCTCTCTCTCTCTCTCTATTTTCAGGTTAGAAGTGCAGAATGAAGAATGGGCAAAAGCCTCAATTTTTCACATTTTAAAACGCAGCATTTGGGCAAAATTCCATTCCAACTGACCTACGTGGGTCGGTCAGCCTAGGTCGGTCGGCCTTCCGGTGACGATGGCACGCGAGCAATTTTAAGTCCCACCGATCAATGTGGATCGGTCAGCCTGGGTCAGTCGGTTCCAGTAGCTCAAGGTTGAGCTCGACCGACCCACATGGGTCAGTCCCCCTAGATCGGTCAATTCCAGTAGCCCAACTACGCTGAAGATTGAGCTCGACCGACCCATGTGGGTCGGTCCTCCTGGGTCGGTTGCTCCAGAGTGCTCATATTTTGGCCCTATCTTCTTCGTTTAAGCTCTGATCCGCTCCCCGTTTGTTGTGTTGCGATCCTTAAGAGATGAAGAATCCATTTACGCACTCAAGTAGCTCTTTTGAAACCTTTAATAGTGCTCAAGTTATACTTTACCTAAATTATCAATCAAAAAGTGTAAGTTCCTATAACAAAATGCTCTATAAATTAGTGAAAATAGGTTATCACCCAAGTAAATTTTAGGTGAATATAAACCTTATAAATACATATTTTCACCACTTATCAACCTTTCTAAAACTGAAAATGAACATAAAAACTAAGGTTTTCTGTTCTTGATGCTATTATTATGGTTTTAAAGCTTGAATGTCATTAAAGAAGTATATATAAGTTTGAGAAACAAGTTGAAAGCCTAAGGTGGCTCAGTGCTGATTTTGGATGAAAGAGAAGTGAGTATTGTTTCATTATCTTGAACGATGTTGAATGGTCATTGATTGTGTGTTGATGTTTAAATGTTGTGTGAATACCTAGACATCGGGGACAATACCAAGACTTGTGCTAAAGGGAAAGAGCTTGGACAAAAGCTAGATCATCTAAAAAAAAGTAAACTTGAGTCTATTGGTGCATGTGTGCCCTAAGGAGATGTGTAAATTTGTTGGTTTATGACACTAACTGACAATGTTAATTATTTGATCACCCTTTGCAAGTCAAGAGAGTGTGTGAATGAGCTTGAAGAATTAATGTGATCAATGAAGCAAAGGTAAAGGAAATGGTTAGGTATTATGATCTATATGGGTATGCTTACTTGAGGACAACTAGAAACCCTATATCTTAGTATGAGAGTGATTATGACTACATTATGGACTTAACGGATCTCTATAGTATTTGGTGTATGAACTCAAATACTAAGGAGTGACGACATTTGAAATTGTAACTTGGTTGTGGACAAAGCACGGTCATTGTGATCTTAGATTACTAAAATGAATGTAGATATAATGTCTAACACCCAACGAGGCTTACCTCTCACATAGATTGGAGGAAGAACGAACCATTCCTTATATAGGTGGGGATACCTCTCCTTTGTGACGCGTTTTGGGGCTAGGAAACCCCGGGAACAAATGGTGTGTAAAATAGTGATTAAACTATCTTGCTAACTATGGGCAGTGAACCCAATCATTGTAATACAACAAAGTTGTATCCATAGGGACTTCGAACTATAGTTAATTATAAGGTTAGTCAATGTGCATAGAATATACAAAAGTGTATAACTGTAAATTTGGGGGGTTTGGTTGATTGATGGAAAATAAAGGAAGTCAGTAAAACTAAACTAGGATAGGTGTAGCTCGGGATGGATCTCTGCACCATCCTCCCTTTACCACTGTTTGTCAATGTAACACCCCTAATCCTAAACCTGTAATGACGTCGCAATTCGTAGCATAATAAATAGCTAATCGCAGCGGAAAATAAAACTATCTACCTTGGTGTTACACGCCGTTACTCACCCTTGTGAGTGACAAGGCATCCTTACTCTTTCCAAAAATACAACTCCTCACGCTGTGATGAACAATACTGAGCACTCCTAATTATTACAAACCAATTTCAACTAAATGAGCAACTAACTGAATACAACAACCTCTTTAATGTAATACAAATAAATCAAAAGGTGTTTGCTGAAAACACATCAGCTACCCCCGTGTCCCGCACTCCGGCTTGAGTCTTCTTCAATAACCTGGAATGTTTGGCCCATTGAAGGGCTCGGCAATCGAAATGCTGGTATGCTAAATGTAGTCTTTAATCATCAAGATTCCTTAAGTCGTTTTAGCCATCTTGATATTAGATTCTTTACATGGAATACCGGTTTACAATAATAACAGTAATAACTGTAAACATTTAACAATCACTTAACAATTCACCTGTAAACATCAGTGTACAATAGTACACATCACCAATAACCTCACAACAATAATCCACAGCAATAACCAATAAGCACACGTTAATAATCCATAACAATAACCAAACAAGATACGCGTATTAAACTGTACTTGTTAGTCGACCACCTGGCCCTTATCCTTTAAGTCAATCATTAAACCCTTTCCAATTAAATTCCACCTCAGGCGTCATGTCAAGACAATCCTTAATAACTTATTAATGGACATTAGTCCTCTGGGTTCCATTGGAACCGTTACCAGCTGACCTTATGGCCCTGGACAAATATATATATTGACCGATCCGGTCGAACCTGTGCACCAACGGCAGTGCCTTCCACCATCCCCGAATTTGGCTGATGGATTTCCTTTGAGTGACTCCCCATTGAAGTCTCTTGTAGTGATCACAATGCGCAACCAGAGAGTCGAAACAGTCTGGATTCCTCTCTTTATAAGTTAGCCTTTTTGTCAGTGACATAATAACCAATCCTTGAGTTAAGACTATAACAGTTGACCATTGTTAGGTTCAATAATACCCTAAGGTCAGTTAGTCTTGTTCCAGTTTAGATGTATAAACTTCCAGTCATAAGACGTTCGCGTATAAATAAAACGCACAGTGTTGAGCAATACAGTATACAAAAATAATATACATAAAATCACAGATATCGCTCTTAATTAAACACACATGTCTGGACCTTAGGAAAATCCTTAGGACATTCAGACCACACAATTAACATACCGTTCACCGTGATAACAGCTAGCTTGACTATTCACGCTTTAACAGTCCTTCCCCGTACGCAGTTATATTTACAAGCAATACTGGGTAATATTAATATAACTATCCATTAAACATCACAGTACTGTCACTGTAGAACTAATACTTGTAACATACTAATCCTGTAAGTTCTTTATTTCCCCCTATTATTTTACAGTGACTCTAGATAGTTCAACAGTTCGTTATTTTATGTGATATTCACATGTGATAATGAATTTTCACCTTGTAGTATATTTCTACTTCCTTAATTATATACTCATAATTGTTCCCAGTTATTCTTTATATTATATCCCTTGGTCATTTTTATTATAACCACAATTATTTTATAAACTTTATATTATACTCCATAATATACCATAATACATTATATTACCTAGTTTTACTTCCTTTCCTTATTAAATTACAAAACCAACCTTATCATTTCGGTATTTATATTTTATACCCAACAACTTTATAAATTACTAGATAACCACGTATAATTTCCAGTAATCATAATTTGAACCCATTAACTTTTACAATTTTCCAAACAACCATATGCTTTTATAATTTACTAAATACCCATATTAATTTTCGGAAATTGTAAAACAATTATATTAACTTCTGTAAATTGCCAAATAACCTTATAACTTTTATAATTCACTAATTACCCACATTAACCTTTGTAACTATTAATCATCCACATTACCTTTTTAATTTACCAAATGTCCACCTTAATTTCTGTAAATTACAATCTCATTATACCAACTTTTATAAATTACAAATAAACCCCTTAATTTCGGTTTTCACTTATATTTTCCTTTATTCACTTTTAAACCCCAAAACTTTATATAAGTTACATGTTAACTTATAAACTATAGTTTAAATATTTTATTTCTTCAAATAACCGAAGTAACCCATATATTTTCTTAAATTATGATTTCGCCCCAAACCAATTCGGTTTTACATAGAATCTTCCATAAATTACATATTCACCCCAAGACTTTTATAAACTTAATATTTTATGTCATAAATCATTTTAACCCAAAGTTTTTGGTCAACACTTTGGCCAAGACTTAATTTCATAATTAATACTTTAATAAACCCATAAAATCATAAGTAATTCTCGGCCATACACTATATTTTCCAATAATTACAAAATAGCCCCAAAACTTAATAAAATGTTATTTTAACACTTAAACACTTATTTAAATTTATCAAAATTCATAATATTAATTCCTACCTTATATTATAACATAAATATACCAAATCACCCCTTTAATTCTCGGTAATTATAATTAACACACCAAACCTTTTAAAATTTACATTTTAACACATAACTTATTAAACTAGTCATCTAAATACTTGTAACTATTTTTAATAATCCCAAAATTTATAATATAAGCTAATACACTTATATATCTCAAAAATCATCAAATGAAATACTTTGCTCTCGGTTTTAATATTCCTTTACCATATAGTTTTAAAACTTGATTTAAACCTTATGATAAATACATATAAATGTATATAAGCCATATAACACTTCTAAAAATTATTGTGATACCCAGTGTAGGGGTCACCTCCCACATCGATCGGTAGAGCGCACGAACCACACCTTATAGGTGTGGGGATACTCTTGCCTTGTGAGAGGCCTCTGGAGAGGTGTTAGTATCACCCTCCGGAACAAAACCCCAAAAGTAGGGACAATATCCACCGAGTAGAGGGCTTCCCGCTTCGCTGGGCCACTCTGGTGAGAGGCCTTTTGGGGATGGTACCCCGGAAGCAAAACCGTGCGGGCTGCGGCCCAAAGCGGACAATATCTCACAAATGGGTTGATTACTGGGCTGTTACAGATGGTATCAGAGCCAGGCCCAGGTCGGTGTGCCAGCGGGACGCTGGGCTCCCAAGGGGGGTAGAGTGTGATACCCAGTGTAAGGGTCACCTCCCACATCGATCGGGAGAGCGCACGAACCACACCTTATAGGTGTGGGGATACTTTGCCTTGTGAGAGGCCTCTGGAGAGGTGTTAGTATCACCCTCCGGAACAAAACCCCAAAAGTAGGGACAATATCCACCGAGTAGAGGGCTTCCCGCTTCCGCTGGGCCACTCTGGTGAGAGGCCTTTTGGGGATGGTACCCCGGAAGCAAAACCGTGCGGGCTGCGGCCCAAAGCGGACAATATCTCACAAGTGGGTTGATTACTGGGCTGTTACAATTATGCTAATGACTTAGAATGATTATAAACTCAAAATAGAACATTTAATCCCTAGAAAATTCGGTTTGACCATTTATGTATCATAATTAATTTTTGTGACACATATTTATACCTTAAGGTATTAATCTTACCTTATATGTTATAAATTATTTTTCCTTGATATTTAACCTCATATTTTCGGCCTTAATTTATTTAGAGGTTATACATAATTTTTATACCAAAGTTTGAAGCTTAATTCAAATTTAAACTTACTAAACCTTAATTATATATACTTACTCCTTAAATCAAGACAATTCTTGTACTTGATTTCTCCTTGAATTCCAAGCTCTCCAAATGCTACCTTGATGAAAAGAATTCGGACTCCTTGTACATATTTAGGATATCCATTTATTAGACTTCTAACAAGGATTTATAAATAAGATTTGGAGTAGTTTTACAAGAGTTTACCTTAAGAATTTTTCAAGGAATTTTCGGTAGACCTTGAGATGATTGTAGATCTAGACTTCCTTCATGAAATGATGAAGAGAACCTTGGTTTAGAAGTTCATAACTTTCGAAAATACCTTAAGGAATTTACTTAGGATTTTCAACACGAAACTATACCTTAACTTGATCTTGTTGTTCCTTGTGTTGTTGTTGAATTTAGGAACCTCCTTGGAACACTTATGCTAGGTGAAAATTGTAGGAATTTCTAGGATGATTTCTTGCTTCAAGACTTAGGAGATTTAACTAGGAATTTACATAGAAATGGTGTTAGAACTTAATTCACCATTAATGGAGCTTTGAAGCTCTAAGGAATTACTTAGCAAATGAAGAAGAAAGGAGAGAATAAGGGAGAGCTTACCATTCGGCCATGGAAGGCAAAGAAGAATGAAGCTCGCGTTGGTATTAGAAGAAGGCAATTGAATGAATCAATTTCTTTTGATAGTTTAATGTCAATAATTGTCTAGCTTTTTCTTTGTTAATTACTTGATTGATTGGCTCAAGAAAGCCCCTTAATTGATGCAAGAAATCAGCTGTCTAAGAATAATGGAGTCTTTATTTGACACTTGAAACTAGAAGACAAATGCAAGTTAGGTAAGTGTAATACTTTAGCATTTTAATGTTGATTTTGTCCTTGTATTCCTCTTGTTCTCTACGGTAATGTGGACTGAGTTTAGCATCTGATTTCTTGTTAATTATTGACATAAGAACATGGCTATATTGCTAGGTATTTTAGCTTGAATTTAATAAGGCAACCAGCCTTCTTTTCCTACACAAAATCGGCCACACATGTAATATAAGACAATTGATTTTTGATTAATGTTAGACAATAGATCATGTTAGTTAGGTGGTGTATTATTTAGCTAGATATACAGCAATAATCCCCCTCCTTTATTGATCAAAATCGGCTGCTTAGGAGACAGCACATGTAGTATAGGACAACTAGTTTTGTTTGATTCTTGCAACTTGTATAAAGTAGTTTCTAATTGTATTTTAATTCCTTTACTTTTGTTAAACTAATCCCTCCTTGTTATCTTGCAGGTCATACGGTGGAGGGGGTCTAAATACTGAATGTACTTGTTAAATTATCATATAATACATGCTAGGTGAGTCATATTAGCTTAAGACAAATTTTTGAATTAAAACTAGCCAAAATAGGCATGAAATGGCGCATGGATTAGGGACCAAATGGAACTAATTTTTCATTTGATTTTGTTGCATATTGCACTAAGACCATACTAATATGTGTAATAGGTTCCAGCATTTAATTGGTACATTTATACCATGGTAAAAGATGAAAGTTTTAAGGTAAAAATGCTGATTTTTGGTACCTTTTTGACTCAAAAATCGCCCCTGGTTGTGCTATGATTTTAGCATTGGCATTAGTTGATTTAGATGGTAAATTTATACCCTTTTAATATTATCAACTCGTGGCTACTCAAAAACTTTAAGGCAATTGCGTAAAACGCATTTTTATGACACCCGAAGGTGCGTTTTTGTGCTTTAAGGATTTTTCTAGGAAACAATTAGTCTGTGAGTTCCAAGTGTTTATTGACATTGTTTATAGTCAATAATAATATTTTAAGGTGTTACATTGAGTTATATGAGGTTATATCAACTCAGAACACAATTTCCGGGCTAACCGGGCAAAAAGGAGCGTTAAGAAATTCGTCCGAGCACTTTGTTTATTTTTGAAGAAGTAGCTCGACTATTCTCTTTAGAATGTTGAATAATGATTTTAGGAACTCTAAGAATTAATTTTATAGGAGTTTGTGCCACCCCGGCACTCCTCCTGGGCATTCCCGAGGGTTTATGGGACCCCCATAAGGCATCTCTTAGCACTTTGCGTTTAACTGAGAATTTAGCTTGATAAATTCATCTTATATATTTAATAAGGTGTTATGGTGCATTTGGAATGAAGTTTAAAGCTTTACTTCATCCTGTAATGTATTTCCGGGACTTTCGGGCCTTAAGGGCCTTTAAGGGAACTCCCGAGCATTTTGTATTTTCACTCAGTTTTAGATGAAGTCCTGCATTCTGAAGATCATATAATGATCCTTGGTTAACTTCATGTGAATTTTATAGCTTATATAACTTGTTTATCTTAAGGTTGGGCTTTAGTGCACATTTTTGACCTTAAGGAGTTTAGGTGCGTTTTTAACGCCTAAGTGTTTATATACTTTCTTAGGGTTTAATAATCCCCTAATTAATACTTACTTATCATTATTTAATTATATAAAGGTTAGGGGTATTTCAGTCAACTCTTGAACTCATAGCTAAACAACGGGAGCGCTCAATTAATTAGTAACCTAATTTAGGTCTACTAATCCTAACTGACTTAACTAGGACTTCTCAATCAGCTAAACCCCAGGTCAATTGATAGCACTAAGACTAAGTTCCCCTAAAGTTGCAATGTAATCAAATCTCAAAATCATCAAAGTTCAGTACATTGGTTTAATCCTCTTGGTCTAGATTTCAATCTCAGAATCACATGTTGATGGAACTCTACACTAATTGCTAAACTAATTGGCAGCGTTAATCCAACCAATTTAGCAAAGTGATAATTAATTGAGCAAACCTTAAATAAATCCCCAAATCATGGGCAACCAATTTAGAAGCCAATAACACTCAACAATCATCTCAAATAAGGACAAGGACTAAAATAAAACATTAATTGAATTCAAGATTCAACAATGGAGAATTAAGGGAATTTGGGGCAAACCCCCCATCCCAAACTACAAGGATTCTACACAGCCATTAAAGAGTGCAAAACAAGAGAGGGGATAGAATTAGCCATTAGAGGAGCTTGGAAGCTTGGGGGAAGGTGAGCTTTTCTTATCTTCTACCTCTTTTTCTTCCTTCTCTTCTTTGGCCTCTCCAAATCGCCTCTCCCTCTCTATTTTAGGCTGTGTGAAGTGTTGAATGAATAATGAAGATTGAAGCCCCCATTTCTGTGTTTTAAATCGCACGTTCTAGGCAAATTTTGTGACCAACCGACCCAGATTGGGTTGGTCTCCCCCTGTTGAAGACGATGCACGTGAGCAACTTTAAGTCCGACCGACCCATTTTAGGTGAGTCCTTGGGTCGGTCGGTTCCAGTAGGTTACGACCGACCCATTGTCTGGGTCAGCCGAACCCAGTAAATGCCAGAAAAAGTACGACCGACCCACCCTAGGTCGGTCTTGTGGGCAGGCTAGTCTTCAAAACGCTGTATCTTCTTCATTTTGGATCTGTTTACGCCCACGTGTTTGTATTTTCATCTACTTTATTCCTAGCTAAGTTGTTCCTCCTGTTTCAGCAATAATTATGTAAAACATCAATAAAACATAAAACTAGAGGAAAACTAGCTAGAGTGGAGAAATGAGCATGAAAAGTGTTGTTAAAACATATGAAATACACCCCTAAATAATGCTCATTTGAACACTCATCAACAAAACCGTGTGGCTTGCGTGTAGAACGGACAATATCACAATAGTGGGTACTTGAGGATGTTACATATGGTATCCAAGCTAGACGTAAGTTGGTGTGTCAGTGGGCCCGCGAGGGCGCTGGGCTCCCAAGCGAGGTTGAGTGTAACACCCAACGAGGGTTACCTCCCATATCAACTGGAGTGGATAATGAACCATTCCTTATATGGATGGGGATACCTCTCCTTGTTATGATGTATTTTGGGGCTAAGAAACCCCGAGAACAAAACCGTGCGGCCTACGTGCTAGAGCAGACTATATCACAACAGTGGGTACTTGGAGATGTTACATAATGTGAATATTCATCACTGATGAGATAACTGGAATTGAAAAGTGACCTTGATGACTATGGTTGTTAACCTTTTTGTAACTTGTGATATAGCATTGATGGTTTGGACAATGATCTTGAGCAAATATATGCAATGGTATATTGACCTTTGGAATAATGAATGGAATGAAAATGAACAATGGTCTTGGTGATTAATGAAAGATGAACTTGGAAGAAAAGAAAAATGATGTAATGATGACCTTTGGTAAAAGAACTTACTTATGACATGCTAGTGGTTCTATGGACCCTAATGTGAATACTTGTATGAGAATCATGGATTTGATGCACTCTTGATGGTGGACAGCTTGAGATCTAAGTTATTCTTAATGATGTAACTGGTGAAGTACGTGTATTCTTGAGATCAACCATTATAGGGTGTAAGATTAACAATGAGAACTTGATTATTATATTTTAATACCAAGTTATTTGTTGTGACTATCGTTGAGACTATGTGCTTAGGAATAATTGTATTGTTCCTAGAGAATGTTTGGATGAAATAATGAAGATAAATCAAATAAATGATTAATGCTTAGGATCGCGTCTCGATAACAACTTCCTTGTGGAGGTGTGAAGTTTATTTATGCTTGGGATCGAGTCCCGACGGCGATGACACCTTCCTTGTAGAGGTGTGAGGTTTTTTATGCTTGGGATCGAGTCCTGATGACACCTTCATTGTGAAGGCGTGAGGTTTATTTATGCTTGGGATCGAGTCCCAATGACACATTCCTTGTGGAGTAGAGTCTAGTATCTACTCTATGGTTTACAAGGTACCATAAGAGGGTGTGCACACTTAAGGGCCTAGATTCAAGGAGGAAGGTCTAGAAAGACCGAGCTTAGGATCGAGTCCCGATCACACCTTCCTTATGAAGGTGTGAAGATAAGAGAAATAAAGAGACAAGAAAGAAAAAAATAAATAGACAAGGAAAGAAAAACAAAGAATGAAATAAGGAAAGAAAAGAACGAAAGGAACAAGGAAAGAAAGGAAATATGGATTAAGTGAGGAAATGAAAGAAAGATTGGAATTGTGTCTTCTTTTGTTTATAAGACCCGAATATGGCATTTAGTGTTTACTGGGTTTATACTGACGTGCCTATGTGTTTGAATGTTTCCTCTCGGGTATTCAAGAATTTTGAGAGCGTGGAACCCGGGGAAATTCGCTGGTTGTATTGCTTTTGTTTTGGATTTGAAATGTATAAGTATTGATTCCCCTTTTTGCTCTTCTATTGGATTTTGGTGTTTGATCTTTGATTGAGAGTATGTAACTCTCTATGATCTTTGGTTGATTGGAATTCTAGTGTGGATTCCTTATTTCATATTGTCTAATCAGGTTTTGGAAAGTGTGGTTAAGGATGTAAATAATTAGCAAAGGCCATGCCAATATTTTGGGAGATTTTAAAGTCCTTAGTATTTCTTAATCGGAATGAGCAAACATTTTTCAAAACAGCCTTAACACTCATGGGAGAGTGTGATGGTAACACCAAAAGTTTTGTGACTTCACTACTTAGTAAAAAGAATTAGAGAAAATTATAAGATTAAGAATTAGGGTGTTACAAATATCCCCATCCCATATCAGGATAGGAATAGTATTGTGAGTGGTTTTAAAGGGTACATTACATATGGGTTGACTCCAAATTACAAAAACCTTCCACTTTAAAGCCCAACTGAGGACAAAAGACTTAAAGCGCCTAATTTTTAAGCCCGAATGGCTTGGGAGCTAGATTGTTGGATAGTTGCCCATATGGAGTGTTACATGATGGTCTCAATGGATCAGTCATCTGCTTTGAAAGAGTTGTTTGCTCTATCTTCTTTGTTTCAACTCCGTTTTTAATTTCATTTGTTCTCACATGCTCTTGTTTTTGTCTACTTTGCTCCTAGATAATTAACTACAATGTTTAAACAATAAATGTATAATAACACTAATAAAACATAAAACTAATAGAAAACTAGCTAAGCCGAAGAAAAAAAGCATGATAAACATTGATAAATACATAACACAAACCCCTATATATGCTCATTTTAGTCTTAATAAAAAGTATCACATTGTGGCGTAATTTTTTTATCTTTGTTGGATATTTTTATCGAGAGTAAAATTCTAATGTTTTGGCCAGAGTTACAGTTCATCGGACTCAGTCTATGGCACAATTGTACTCTTCAGTTGCATGGATAAAAGAAACTTATGCTTAAAGACTTTTTTTTATTATTTAAAGCCTGTTTGTACCCTATTTTTGATATATTTACAGCTTTAGTAGAGGAAAAAGATACAGAAACAATGTAGCAACAAGAGGAGGAAGGAAGTTGGAGACCTAATATGAGCTGCACGATTTCTTTTATGACATTAGAGTCATCTTCCCTTTCAATATATCACAACTTCATCTACTGTATATGTTTATTTTGTAATCTCATAAATGTATGAGTCGCTTTCTCTTTACATTGGAGTCAGGGATCTTGTATTGAACTATAAACTATCATATAGTGATATACTTTGATCTTCATTTCAAGTCAAATTTAAATAATGTTTTTTCATGAATTATAGTTCCGTGATTAGTTTCTAGAGTTTTTATGATAGCTTATCAACATGAGATGTTGTAATAGGTGATTAGATCAAAAGATTTGAAATATATACTTTGACACAAATTTTATAATTTATCATCCATACTTAGGGTTCTTAACCGATCATATCAAGAGTTTGTTTAGCTCTTGAGTGATACTTTGAGGGGGTAAGAATATGAATACAATTTCAAATTCATGAAAGATAAAGGGAACCCCTACTGAATGCATTTGAATTAAAAAAAGGAAGGACAATCCTCAAGTGGAAATTATCTTAAGAAAAATATGTAAATGATCACATAATGAATAAATTAGAATGATGAGTCTGTTTGAAAAATGTAATGTACACAGCTAATTATATAAACAATGGTCGATATTACTAAAGTAGCCATACAAAAATATATCACTCAACTTCTTGAAAAAAATCATAAATTAATAATATTGAACATAATCAAATCTCCCAAATTGTATAAATATTCAAAGGTTACAATAAATTGTCACAATTAAACCAATAATAATTGTTAAACTACTTTGTTTCTTTTGCGCTAAAATTGTCCTTGTGTTACATTCCCTTTTTAAGGATCATACTACCTCAAAATATTACAGTTTCAACATTGAAAAATAGCAGACTCTTAATTAGAGGTGGCCATGGCGGGTTCTAGGTACTTCCAGTCTCGGCCTGTCTTAGAATAGGCTGGTAAGATTAATTTAGCATTTAGGATAAAAAGTACATGTTTAATCACTACAATTGTGAGTTGTCAAAACTGTAATGACCCCAAAACCGGACTAGTTTCTGTCATACGCCGCACACTTACTACCTAAGATACGCGAGGCTCTAATTGAATACTCAAAACCAGAAGGGAAAAGACTTGCATTAGTAAGTTCCAAAAGATTTACAATGGCCCAAATACAATACGGATACGAATCATAGTCAAAGGCCCATAGGCTACATTAAAGTCAGATGTCTTGTACAAAACTAACAAGTCCATAAACAGGAAATAAACTAAAGTTCATAAAATCAGAAGGCATAACTCATAGTTGATCATTATGCAACATGATATGTGAGCAACCACAGCACAGCAGATAGAAAACTTCATTAACAAAGCATGCTCAAAACATTTGAAAACAATATAACAAAGCGAAAACAGAAGCTTAGCAGGACTCAACTCTTAAACCGAGAATCATAAGTGGGACGAGTCATGCTCAAAAAGAACAGAACTTATGCTAGAATAAACAGATCAAAACTCAAATTAGAGTGATCATAAACAGTGTGGGACACTAGTCCTAAGGACACACATATACATAAAGGGTCGGAGAACCATGGATCAGACCAGGGATGTCAATCTTGACCCGAACCCAAAACCCAACCAACCCGTAAAAAGTGGGGTTCAGGTTGACATTTTTACCCGAAAAGATTTTTGGCTCGGGTTTGGGTTGGGTCACTAAAACCCGCTTCAAGTTCAGGTTGAACCCGCCATCCCGTAACCAGAAAAATCTAACTTAAAATAGAAAATATATTATATTTAATGACTCAAATGAGTGTTTAATGATTAATTTTATATTAAAATAAACATTTAATCAGCAACTTATGATTAAACACAATACATAATAATTAATTAATATTATAGTATTATATTTATTTATTAAATAATCCAAAAGTTTAAAAATAAAATAAAATTTTTAAAAAATAGGTCAGGTTTGGACTAAAGAAATTTAATCAACTCCAGGTTTAGGTCAGGTTCAAGTTCACCAAAACTATTTTCGGGTCGGGTTCGAGTTGAGTTTAGCCGGACCTGAAACCCGATTTTGACACTCCTAGATCAGACGATCCCTTGACAATGTGAAAATGGTCCCAAGACCAATGGGCCCGTCGACCCAACAGAAACCGGGAAGTACCCGTGCACATAAATGACATATATCCCGACTAGGCCATCCACAATTCAGAAGTAAAGTAACTAGATCCAAAACGGAAGTTCAATCATTTTAAGCAGAATCAATCACTTGTACAAACATGTGTCTGGACTTGAAAGTTCGGACACACTCAGCGACTCAAAACAGAGATTGTAAGTCGTGTACAACAAAAATATATGTGGTGAAGTCTGAACTGAAATTTAGAGAAAGACATGTCCGGACTTGTGTTGTTCAAATTGGCTAGTTATCACTTAAATTCAATACGAGTCTTATATATATAGGCACTAATTGCTATAACTCAATACGCTGAGATTCGAATGTCATGCTGAAGATTCAGTTCAGCAAACTAAACTTGGATAAATTGGTTAGAAAAATTCAGTGAGAGACGGTCATATAGATGAACTATGAACAGCAAGAGGAGAGAGAGAGAGAGAGAGAGAGAGATTGGAGTCGCAAATTGATTATATGTAACAGAGAAATAATTCTGTATTTACTAATCAGGAACGAATAACGAATCACGACAACAATCAATCTGAGGTTACAAATAAAGAAATCATAAACAAACGTAATGGTATGTAATGACGATACATGCCAACTCGGCCGGAGATACAGTATAAATTATACGCGTGAACTCTCAAAAAACTAAGAAAAGGAAAGGGACGGAGAGACAGTTCTCAATTCTCAGTGTCTGAAGATAGAGAAGACAGAAAAGAAAAGCGAGAAGAAGACGACGCCAGCAGACACAGGGAGTGAGAAGCCAGCTCCGGTGGCCATAGACGGGGAAGGAGCAGGTGCTGCCATATCATCGGCGTTGGCTGCAACGGTTGCAAGAGCCAACACTGCGACAGCGAAGGCGGTGACCATTGCGGATCTGGAGTAAGCCATTTAGTATGAAGGGAATGGGAGTAAGAATTCCGACAGGGAAGTGGTCTAGACAGCTTTGAAGGGATAAGGAAAGTTGAAGAGAGATCTGCGGTTCTATTGAGTGTTGTATGTGTTGATGAGGTTTGTGAGTATGGATGGGGAGTAGAGGCAGGGTTTTAAAGCGGAGATATGGGGGTGGTAGTTGAACAGAAGGCGAGAAGGGAGTGACGTGTGGGGCCCGGACAACTGGAACAGAGAGAGACCGCGTCGTAGCTGGATCGGGCCGACTCGATACCGGTGTGAAAAGGGTTTATTCTTCGTTTAATTAGTAGTTTCTAGTTTTTCTCTCAGCCCAGCTCAGTACATATTGCTGTTGCGGTCGCTTTACAGCTCTGATTTGGTTGGACGGCGCCGTTTTCGGTGTAATGATGCACATATGCCCCACGTTTAGGCATGTTAGCTGTCCTGGGCCTCCTGTCCTGGCCACACATTTCGGGGTTCAGTTGGTGCCTATTTTCTTCTTTGTAGAGCCGACCGTTTGAAACGTTTAATTTCCTTTTTTTTTGTGCTAACGTTCGAATTTTGCAAACTTACGTGGCATTAATAGTTGGTCTCTCAAATACACGATCTAATGGTATCCGAATTAAAAGACTGTTATACAACTGAAATCACGCAAAGTCATTTACGATTTTTTACACTCCCTCAATTTTTGTATCTAAACATAGTCATAATTAAAGCTGTTAAAATTTGACTCAACCCGAAAATCCGTCTATTTTATCCGAACCCAAAACCCGATTGAAACCCGAAAATGTTTCAATATAATAAACCCAAAACCCGATTGGGTAAAACCCGAAATGACGTGAACCCGAAATGACCCGAAAATTTTATAACCCGAAACCGACCCGAACCCGAAATGACCCGAAATAATAGTAATTAAAAATTAGCCAAACTCGAATAACATGAAATTATAGTGATCATAAGTTGTCCCAAACCTGAATGACCCAAATAAATATGACAAAAAAACTTGATTCAAACTAAGTATATCCGAATGAAATTCATAATGGGCATTGTATTGAAAGTTCTGTAATCTATAAGTTGTATATTCTTATAGAAATTAGATATATATATTTATATTATAATTTTTTAAAAAATATTAACTATGACCCGAAATAACCGAAACCCGATTCTATCTGACACTATTACAACCTGAACCCGAAATGACCCGAACTCGAATAACCCGAACCCGAAGTGACCCGAAAGTTTAATGACCCGAACGGATATTGACCCGAAAAGATATGACCTAAAACTCAAACGGATAACCCGTTTGACAGACCTAGACATAATGTAATAAGATAACAAATGAAGAATGAAGTGAGATAATAATTAAAAAAGTATGGATGGAAGTAGAAAGAGAGATATATAAAGGTTAAAATGACTTATATCATTTGATGATAAAATTCTAACCCTACAATCACTTATAATTTGAATGGGAGTAAGTATTTTTTAGATGTGGGATAATTGTTATTATTCTTTGTAACTGTTTCATTCCTCTAGAAATATCTAAACAATTTTGAGATGTTTTGCAGGAAAATTATTTTACTGAATTTTCTAGAAATATGTTGACATTCATAATTTTGTGTCAATTCTTGACGTTCTTCTTTTTTGTATCATTCGCATACTTTTAATTGTTCTAAAGTAAACTCGATTCACTCGTTTGTAATTGATTTTAATTCGAATCTACCGGTTCGTACGGTAAAATCAATTCCATCTTAATCATACTAAGTAAGCAAGCTAATCACATCTTATTTCATACATACATAAACCTGGATGGAGACACAACAACCAGGATGTGACATCTTTATTTCAACCATCAAGCCACATGGTCAGCAAGCCCACCGGCGTCAACTCATAAGAGAAGGCAAGGCCCTAGCCGAAGATAACCGAGTCTTTTCAACTGAAACGCCAGTTAAGGTCCTCCCACCAAAGGAGCACTCATGATTCAACTTACGTCCGCTAACTTCCTGTCCTATCAGTATCATCAGCCAATCCGTCATTACCAACTCAAACACCCACAAATCCGTGATTACCAACTTACATGTCTCACTGACATATCATTAATACCCTAAGATAGTGTGTCCTCTCCACAATTAGTGGGGAACATAGTAAGAGGATGAAGCTTCCCCTTTGACAAAGCTCATACCAACTGACATCAGTCCTACCCTATGTAGCTGCGGTCAACACCGTCAGGGTCGGAGGCAGGATATAAATTATGTGGGGTCACTAATGTGGAAAAAAAATTGAACATATTTTAACATAGTTACAACTCACTTAATATTTCTATCCCTTACCACTACACCTTCAATACTTTTATGATATATGCGATCATTATACTATATTACATATAAACTTTGAAAATTTCATGAAATGCCACAATATGCCCCTAAATGTTAACAATTAACAAAAATATCAAAATGAAATTTAAAAATTTAAAAATTTATAAAAAAATTTGTAATTTTTATAAAATTTAAAAAATAAAAAAATATAAAAAAATTTATAAAAAATCATTTAAATTTACTAAATATAAAAAAATTATAAAATTAATAAAAACTTAAAAACTTTAAAAACTTAAAAACTTAAAAATATTGAAACAATTGAAAATATCATTATAAATAAAATAAATAAATATTTCATTTTAAAAAAATTTATTCAATACCATAAAAAGAATATTGAGTTCAAAACAAATAATTTATACCATTTTTTCTACCAGTTTAGTACCATAATTTATTTGTATTACTTTTATCATACATTTTTTAATTATTATTTTCTATCAATTTAGGTTATTTATTTCTTCAAAGTAATTTTATCCCTATAATAATTTATTTGAGATAAAGTGACTGAGAATATATATATTCTCAGTCACTCTATTTTTAATAAATTATTATATTTAGAAATTTTAGTTTTTATAATTTATCAGCAATATAAAAAAATTGTTTATTTTAAAAAAATAAATAATCTAAATTAATAGAAAATAATAATTAAAAATGTATGATAAAAATTATAGTACTAAATTGGTAGAAAATTAGTATAAATTTTTTTTATGAACTCAATATTCTTTTTATGGTATTGAATAAATTTTAGAAAATAAAATATTTATTTATTTAATTTTTAATGATATTTTCAATTTTTTAATTTTTTTAATTTTTATAAATGTTATAATTTTTAAATTTTTGTAAATTTGTATTTTTTTAATTTTATAAAAATTTATAAATATTTTAAATTTTTCAAATTTTTAAATTTATTTCAATTTTTATTTTTTATTTTATTTTGATATTTTTGTTAATTTTTAGCATTTAGGAGCATATTGTGAACTTCAAAAATATTTTGTGAACTAGTAGGGACATTTTAGTCTTTTATTCATCTATAGTGACATTTCATGAAATTTTCAAAAAATATAATGATATTTCATGACTTTTTTTTAATGACATTTCATGAATTAGTAAAAAATATAGTGACATTTCATAAAATTTCCCTATAAACTTTAATTCCCCTAAATGCTTAAAAAAACGTGGATCACCCGTCGAATGTGATTCCCCTTCGCCCCTGAAAGAATTAAAACTAGAAGTGTTTTTTCCAAAATATTACGGATTGTATATTTTTTATTGATATGCTCCGTCGGGGTTAACTTTTTACAATTTCTTTATGACAGTTATACTTATAACAGTTTATAACTAGTGGCATATTTATTAAAGAAAAACACAGACTTAGACGGACAAAAGATACATACTATTATATAATAAAAAATATTCTGTTTGTAACTATATTTTTGATTAATTTATGAAATATCATTAAAAAAAATTTACAAAATATCACTGTATTTTTGTAAAAGTTCATGAAATACCATTATAGTTATTGACTAGATTGAAAAAAATAAAAATACCCATACTAATTAACTAAGTTCACAATATGTACTTAAATATTAAAAACTTAATAAAAAATTCAAAATAGAATAAAAATATAAAATAATATGTAAAAAATTTAAAAAATTATACAATTTGAAAAAAAATCATAAAATCATAAAATATTAATTCAAATAAATATTTCATTTTTTTAAATTTATTCAGTACCATAAAAAGAATATTGTGATCTTAATAAATAAATTATACAAATTTTTATACCAATTAAGTACTATAATTTATACCATACATTTCTAAATTACCTTTTTTCTAAAAAAATATATTTTAAAAGTTTATATTCTATTTTATAGATACTTTATAATAAAAAATATAACAAAAAATATTATGTCATAAAGTTATTTATAAAATAGAACATATATTTAAAAACTAGAATTTCTAAATATAAGTTAAGCAATATAAAAATATTTACTTTTAAGAAATAATTTAAAATGATAGAAAATAATAAATAAAAAATGTATGATAAAAATTATAGTACTTATTTGGTATAAATTACGGTACATAAGTGATATAAATTGGTAGAAAAATTAGTATAAATTATTTGTTTAGAACACAATATTCTTCTTATGGTACTGAATAAATTAAAAATGAAATATTTATTTGTTTTTATATTTTATGATTATTTCATTATTTTCAATCTTTATAGATTATTGTTAATTATTATTATATTTTGATTTTTGTGATTTTTTGTAAATTTTTTAACATTTGGGGCATATTGTGAACTTTAAAAGTACTTCATTAATTAGTAGAAGTATTTTATCATTTGTCCATCTGAACAATGACTATAGTGGTATTTCATAGACTTTTATAAAAATATAGTGGTATTATGTGACTTTTTTTAGTGACATTTCATGAATTAACCAAAGATATAGTGAAATTTAATAAAATTTCTCTTTATGTTATGACATATTTTTTACTTTATATTTTAAAAATATTTGATAAAATAATTTCATAAAAGTAAATTTTGAAAAGTAAGAAAACATTCATTAAATTTAAAATTTTAAAATTATTTTATTTTATATATTAAATATTGAAGTATGTTTAAATAGTGAATAGGATAGAGGAAGTATATATTTGGTATATTATTTTTTTTAGAAAACAATGTTTGGTATATTTGAAGCAACATTAATTACGAATATCTTCAAGAGCGAGTGAGCGACGTCTACGCATGGTAACATGTGGTTTTGTGTGGTTCTGGAACAAAAGAAGGACCAAATCATATCGACTGCGACACCGTCCTCACTCGACAGTGAGTTCTGAGTAAAGCCGACTATATTCAGGATAGTGTAATTGTTCAATTCGGTTTGGTATGTAAATTAGATGGATGGGTATGCGTGAAAAAAATAATTGGGCGGGTTTGAAAAAAACAGTTTGAATATTTTTTCAGGTCGGGTTATGATTAAATATTTTATCCAGTTGATGGTCTGGTCCGGCCCAAATATCATAGTATATCTTACATTATTATGTGTTATTGTATATGTATACAAAAGTAATAAAATACTTACAATAATATACTAGTAGTTATTCAACTGAATATACCGTATACACTTTATCTTATAAAATATTTTATGTCATGCACACTCTTCAAAATCTATACTATGTATCTATACTTTAAGATCTATGTTACTAAATAGATAAATTTGAGTTAAAAGCGGGCTGAGCGAGTCGGGCTATGACATAAACATTTTTTTAGGTAGGCGGGTTGAGTTTAGGTGATTGGTCAAATTAAACAGATTTGAACTAAAACCCTTACCCCGATTAGACTGAAAATTTATATCTAACCCGATCCAAACCTGACTAGTCCACCCAGTTAGTTCCGACCGATTGCAGCAAATCTATTAGCGTGATAAACAAAAACTATTTGTCAGTACAAGGTAGATTTAATATTTATAAATATTTTTTTCTTTTTTCTTTACTTGTCATATTTCTTAAAAAACTGTTTCTTCATAAACGTTTATCAAATTCTATTTAAATGTCCGTAAGTGGAAATAATTGAGCAGCTTTAAATGTAAGAAACAAACACACCCGGTAGCATCCTTGCACGCAAACGCAAAGACGAAGAGATCAATCCGTGGTCCCCTCTAGCTGAAGATTATTCGGTGAGGATATCTGCAGCCACGTGGTTGCAATCAATGTCTATGGCCTACACGTGGTCCACTATGTTCTATAGTCCATCTGTCCCTGATGCGGCCCAATTTTACTTCCTCTTACGGGTGGGCCTAATTATGTCTTGAAGAAAGATTAGGCTACAAGTACTCAGCTCTAAATTCTTGGTGATCTGATTCTCACCCGACTTTGTTTCAAAAAAAATGATTCTGACCGACTTTCAGGGTGATGGTGCTGCAATCTCACTTGAAAGTATGTTCCTCATTTGGTTAAATGAATACTAGTCCGTGCTGAAATGACCATCTTATTCATTATTAGGATATGTCGTTTAACTTCAATATTTAAAATGTAAAATAAATAATTAATAAAAATTAATTTTTATAAATAATTCTTTACATAATAAACTATATATTATAAAATTTAATTTTATGAAATTATTTTATCTTCTGAGTTCAATATTGAAATATTAAAATAGAAAAATATATTATCAATTGAGGAGATACGGATACTAGTTAAAGCATGCATGTGCTTGACCAAGTTTAGGTTTAGTTGAGACATGTGGATTAAATTAAGGTGGTGGCAGGTTCAGCAGGAACAGGTGGTAACAGTCTAGTTGTCTGTCCCCTCAAATGTTCTAATAAAAGCTTGTAGTGTACTCCCTCCGTCCTCAATTGACCTTCCCCTTTAGTATTTGGACATGTTGTTTGACTTTAATATTTAACATATAAGATAACATAATTTTATAAATCTAAGTATTGTAATGGAATCCTTATGTGAAAAACTATATGTTTTCGAAATTTATTTTATAAAATTATTTTATCTTATATTTTATATTGAAGTGGAAAACGTGTCAAAAAGCAAACAGGAAGGTCAATTAGGGACGGAGGTAGTATATGCTTACCATTTTCCATTCAATCACTTATTTTTCAATCTTTTTTTGCTCTGATGTTCTTCGTCCCCCCCCCCCCCCCCCCCCCTTTTGCGTTCACCTCAATTTTGAGTGAAGACCGTTTTCCACATATTAAGTTCTGTTTTTAAAAAATTCATTTTTGGTACATGTGTGTAGTTTCGTTATTTATTTTTCATCTCTCGAAGCCATATTCTTGCCAACAACTGGATGTAGGCATCTGGCTACATACAGAGAGAGAAAAGGAGGAGTATGCATGTGTGTCAAACATATTTGTTTTTTTTCTTTTTTTTTCATTTTACACGCGCGCTGCGCAACTGTTTTGATTTTTTTCTTTTTTATTTTTTCCTTTTTTGTTTAAAGATTTTATTCTTGTTATTTTATTATTACAAAATTTTTAAATTGTTGTCATTTTTAATATATAAGTCCAAAATGGAAAAAAAAAATTATATCATTACTCATCTAAATTCAAACCCTTCAAAACAAGACTAGTCATGGATATGTTTTGACAACTTTTAAAAAAACTTATTTTTACATGTATACGATGATACACTAAAATGATAATATGATTCATTAATTTTGTATTATGATTCATTAAAATTGGTATTATGATTCATTAAGTAGTAAGTGGTGAATTCGACGTTTTTAACTTTTCTAGGGTGGGTTTTGGGGGTAGGGTAATCTATTTAGAATTTGTTCTATACTTTATATTGTAGCAACTAACTCGACAGGTTTTTAGGGTTTGTGGTAGCGGGTTTAGGCCCTAAACCCGCCACTACAAACCCTAAAAATTTCTTCTACGTTTTTTACTTTCCTAGGGTGGGTTTTGGGGTGTTTTGGGGGGTAGGGTAATCTATTTGGAATTTGTTCTGTACTTTATATTGTAGCAACTAACTCGACAGGTTTTAAGGGTTTGTGGTAGTGGGTAAACCCGCCACTGCAAACCCTAAAAATGCCTTCGACGTTTTTTAGCTATCCTATGGTGGGTGTTGGGGTGTTTTGGGGGTAGGGTAATCTATTTGGAACTGTTCCATACTTTACATTGTAGCAACTCGACAGGTTTTTTTAGGGTTTGTGGTCGTGGGTTTAGGGTCGTTAAACCCTAAACCCGCCACTCGGCGTTTTTTAGCTTTCCTAGGGTGGGTTTTAGAGTGTGGGGGTTAGGGTAATCTATTTGGAAGCTGTTATATACTTTAATGTGAGAATGTACATATTTAATGTGAGAAAGTACATGTTTTAATGTGACGATGTACATGTTCAAATATGAGAATGTACATGTTCAATTATGAGAATGTATATGTTTTAATGAACATTTGTACATGTTTGTGTGACCATCTGTACATGTTTTCTTCCTTATATGTACAGGTTTTAATCTAAGGATGAACATACTTAATGATTCGTACAGATTTATATGACCATCTACATGTTTTTAATGTGAGGATGTACATGTTTTTATGTGAGGATGTACATGTTTTAATGAACATTTGTACAGGTTTGTATGACCATCTGTACAAGTTTTTTTTTATGTTCTGTACACTATACATGTAAAAATAATTATTTTTTTAAGTTGTCAAAATATATCCATGACTGGTCTTGTTTTGAAAAGCTTGAATTTAGATGAACAATGATATAATTTTTTTCATTTTAGACTTATATATTAAAAGTTACAACAATTTAAAGTATTTATAATTAAAAACAAAAAAAAAAACCAACCCACACTTAAAAAAGAAAAAAACAAACAACTCCTACGCACTCGTAGACGTAACTTTGGCTACATCCAGGTGTAGCCATGACTCTTTCTTTCCCGAAAATATCTCAAAACATCAGAATTGGACATCTACCTAACTTTCTTTTTCATATCATTATCTAAATTCTTCTTCTTATTAGACGATTAAAAATTAATAACTTAAGCTCTATATTTCTTAAACCTCTTTATTGTTAAATCATAAATTCCCAAGTTTATAAGCTTCAAAAATATTAACCTGAAACCTCAAACACTACACATTATATTCTTGTAAATCTTAGATCCAAAACTCTGTATAAGGTTGACGCTGATAAAGGAAGCTGGAGATGAAGAGTTATGGTTATTCCCATAATATTACAATGAAGAGCTACAAGAAAAGACTACTATAAGATGGCTCCCCGAAGGTATGTTGAATCGAAGAATTTGAACTCGGCTGATCCAAAGGGGTAAAAAAAAGATAGCAGAATCATAGCAAGAAGGTTACCTCATTTAGGAGCAAGAAAGGGTCGGTAAAAACTAGACGTCGTGTGGGGGGTACGCGATTGTAATGTGAAGATATTTTGTATGTATTGAATATCTTGATCAATGGCATTCAGTGTACATCAGTATATATATATAGGCATAGTATGTTAACCTAAATATACTAACTGGGCTAACAAGTATAAGCCTGGGCCTAACTAATACTGGCGGCCCATATTATCTCGTATGCCCCCCGCGAGCCAAGCAGCCAACTGGACAGGGGAAGTTTGGCTCGAATATTGTGGAACTGAGATGAAGTACTAGGTTTTGTGAGTATGTCGGCAGTTTGAGAAGAAGACGGAAGATGCAAAATTTCCAGGCTGCCATTTCGAATCTTTTCACGCACAAAAAAGAAATCCAGAGAGACGTGCTTAATACGACTATGGAGAGTGGGATTTGCAGCATTGAAGGTGGCACTGAGGTTGTCACAAAATAAGCGAGGTGGGCGTGGGAGAAAAACGCCGAGTTCAGAGAGCAGATTCTGCACCCATACAACTTCAGCAGTAGCATTCGCAGCGGATCTGAACTCCGCTTCAGTGGAAGACCGTGCGACGGTCCTTTGCTTCTTGCTGCTCCAAGAAATCAAGCTTGTGCCCAGAAAAACGAGGTAGCCGGCGGTGGAGCGTCTGTCGACAGAAGACCCACCCCAATCCGCATCAGAGAAGACCGTGAGGGAGCCCAGATCTGTTTTCCCAAAATAAAGACCCAAACTTTGGGTTCCAACGAGGTAACGAAGGATTCTCTTTACCGCACTCCAGTGTATGTCCCGTGGTTTATGCATGTATTGACATACTCTATTTACTGCATATGAGATATCTGGCCTAGTTAGAGATAGGTATTGAAGACTTCCAACAATACTCCGGTAATAGGATGGATTAGAAAAATCCGGAGAGTCAATGGTGTCCAGAGAGGCAGAAACTGACATAGGTGTCGAGCAGGGTTTTGCCGTAGTCATGTTTGTATAGTGAAGAAGGTCTTGAATATATTTTGTCTGTGTCAACAAAATACCTTCTCTGTTCCGTTGAACAGATACACCGAGAAAATAATGGAGTTCCCCAATGGCTGAGATGGGAAACTGAGAGGATAAGGCGGTGAGGAAATTTTGAATCAGGGTAATAAAGGAGGCAGTGAATAAGATGTCGTCTACATAGACCAAGACATACATAATGTCTTGGTTATGTTTGTAAATAAACAATGATGAGTCAGAGAGAGATGCAGAGAAACCAATAGAAATCAGAGAGGAACTCAGTTTTGAAAACCAAGCCCTAGGCGATTGTTTGAGGCCATATAGGGATTTCCGCAAGAGACAAACATGATTAGGATAGGTAGCATCAACAAACCCCAAAGGTTGTTTAATGTAGACCTTCTCCTCCAAATCCCCATGTAAAAATGTGTTCTGAATGTCCACCTGATGTATGGGCCAGTCTCGAGATGCAGCAATAGAAAGCACCAATCGAATAGTAGAGGATTTCACCACGGGACTGTAGGTCTCTGTGTAATCAGTACCATAGGACCGAGAATGCCTTGAGCAACCAGCCTTGCTTTCCTCCTCTGAATAGACCCATCTGAATTCTTCTTAGTCTTAAGAATCCATTTAGTGCCAAGTAGATTCATAGATGGATTGTAAAGAACAAGGTCCCAAGTTCCTGTCCTTACTAGAGCATCATATTCACATTGTATTGCCTGCTGCCACTCTGGATACTTTTGGGCTTGTTTGAAGGTTGGTTCTTCAGGAACATCTTCCTGGTATTGAATGTTATTGGACTGGGGCCATAGAATTGTGCCATCGGTATAGGTTTTGGGTTTGAGGGAATGGGTTTTTGTCCTTGTTATCATCGGATGATTGTTCTGTGGTGTGGGTGGGTTAGGACTGGGAGCAGAATGGTGAGGAGATGTTGGAATGTGGGTCTGAGGCATGTGTTCTATGGTGGAATCAGAAGGTAGGGACCAGTAGTAGGAGATGTGGTAGTGGAAACAGACCCAGTAGATTGTGTAGGAGGGGAATGGATCAAGACTTGTGTGGTGTAGAGATCTGGATTGTGTGAAGGAGAGGGATTTGAGTGCGTGGGAGAGGGTGATGTAGGTGCAATTGAATTTTGTATGGAGTATGGAAATTTGTTCTCATTGAATATGACATCACGAGAAACTAGGATTTTGTGAGTGAGAGGATTGTAACAGATATAACCAGTGTGTGAAGGAGAGTAACCCAAGAATATGCATTCTATAGAGCGAAAAGAGAATTTGTGAGCATTCCTTGGTCTGAGATTGGGCCAACAGGATGAGCCAAACACTTTCAGTTTAGAGAAATCAGGAGCTTTGTGATACAGTAACTGGTATGGAGTGTGGTTGTGAAGGGCTGTAGAGGGGGTGCGATTAATAAGGTAAGTAGAGGTGAGAGCAGCATAGGTCCAAAAACTGGGAGGAAGGTGAGCCTGGGCCAAGAGGGTTAGGGCCTTATCCATAACCTGCCTGTGTCGAGATTCCACCATACCATTTTGTGGGTGGGAATAAGGACAAGTGAGGCGATGCTGAATGCCCTTATCTGCCAAGAAAGTCTTAAGAGACTGAAACTCTCCACCCCCGTCTGTTTGAACAGACTTAATAGATAGTAAATTGATTCTCAATCAATGCAACAAACTTAGGAAACAGTAGGCAAACATCAGATTTCATAGCAACAGGATAACGCCACATAAACCTTGTGCAACCATCGACAATAAGTAGATAATAACGACATCCATCAATAGAAACCTGAGGTGCAGGGCCCCATAGATCCATATATAATAACTGAAACGGTATCATAGAACGAGAAATAGTAGGAGGATGGGGAAGGGCATGAGTTTTCCCTTTACAACAAGCTGAACAGAAATCAAAGTAAACTTTGGATGAAACAGGAAGTTGAAATTTATTGATGGTGAAATTGGTCTGCATAGGGGATGGGTGACCAAGTTTGTAGTGCCATTGGGTGGGTGTAGTTTGAACACCAACAGTAGTGGAGAGACCTTGTAGGTGTTGCTTAGCTGGAGGGAACTTGTAGAGACCATTTTCAACCAAACCTTGGAGAAGGATCTTCCCAGTGGACTGATCCTTCACAAAGAAATAATTTGGGTGAAATTCCATATATGTATTGTTGTCAGCAGTAAACTGTCTTACTGAGACAAGATTATTAATCAGCCCAGGAGCACAATAAACATTAGATAGACAGTATGACCCAGTAGGGGTATCTAGAGTACCAGACCCAGTGTGAGAAATGGATAGAGAGGTACCATCACCCAGATTAATGGTCTCAGTTCCTTGGTAGTCTTGAGCACCAAGATTCAACTTCTGAAAATCGCCTGTGAAATGGTGAGTAGCTCCTGTGTCGGGAACCCAAGAAGAAGAGGTAGAAGGAGCTTGTTGTGTGGTAAGATTTGCTTGAAAGGATTTGGGTGGTGTGGCTTGATAGGAATGGTTGAAGCGGTGGTAACAGTTGCGGGCAACATGCCCTCTTTTATCACAAATTTGACACTGTGGGCGGGTGTCATAGTGTCCAGCAAAGGTAGTGGGAGGTGTGTATGGGCTGGGACTGGAAGTAGTAGAGTAGGATGTTTTGGTATTCTGGTAGCCTCCCCTTCCCTTAGATCTGTTACCATTGGAACGATTTCCTTGATAAGAAGAGCGAGTGTTATCAGTGTTTTTGGTGGTGGATTTATCGGACTTGTAATTAGAAAGGCTTGAATTATTGAGGGACAGAGTGGTACTGCTTGTGGTTTGATCTGTGATTCTGACCTCGATTGAGAAGGTGACCGCATATTTGGTGTGGAGTTAAGGCAGTAGTTTGGGTCATTAGGTATGTGACAGTAGAATCATATTCTGTGGGAGTCCCTTAAACAAAAAGGTTTGCAGATCACGATCTGAAACAATATGGCCAGCAGAGGCCAAAGAGGAAACAAGATTTTAGGCCCTGTTGAAGTATTTTGTTATAGATTCGTTTCCCCTCTTTTGAATACTCGCTAGCTGTAGCAAGTACTACCCAATGTGAGAATTAGATTGTGCAGCAAACATATCATTGAGCACTTTCCACATATCAGCTGAAGTCACACTTCTAGAAGTTTGCATGATAATTGGTTCCGATAGAGAGGATAGATAACACTCATTACAAGCTGATCTTGTATTTTCCATTTAGTATACTGTTCATTGATTTCTCCATTGATTTGTGCAGAGGGACAGGGGAAGGAAGCATCAACATATTTGAACATGTCATTACCTTTAAGAAAGGGTTGTACCAGGCTGAGCCAGGTTGGGAAATTGTCGGCTCTCAGTTTAATAAGATGTGATGCTGCAGATAGGATGGAATATGAAGGCGGTGCTGTGGTGATGGTGACTGAAGGAACCGTTTGAGAAATTGAAGCTGACGATGATCCCGATAAGGGGGTGTGCTCCCTGTCATTGACGCCGGTCATTAGAAGGGAAATCGGGTGTTTACCCTAGGGTGCTCTGATACCATACACGATTGTAATGTGAAGATATTTTGTATGTATTGACTATCTTGATCAATGGCATTCACTGTACATCAGTATATATATATATATATATAGGCATAATATGTTAACATAAATATACTAACTGGGCTAACAAGTATAAGACTGGGCCTAACTAATACTGGCGGCCCATATTATCTCGTAGGTGGGAGCAGAAGTTGGTCGCTGATGCAATCTGAATATAATTTAAAAACTCAATGTAACGCCCCTACTTACAATAAACACAGCGGAATATAAAATCTCTACTGGCGTTTACAGACCATCGGGTTCCAAACACCCGACACCAAACCTCACCAATTACAACTTATAAAATTACAAAAGCTACGGTCTGAACTCGAGAAAAACAACATAAACATAACTACTAGTAAAATAGAATAACTCTCCATAATTCCTAATTCTCATCCCAATCACTCATGCTCTTCGTGGCCACTTGTATAAACAATTAATACCTGCAAGATGAAACCAAGCAGCCCACCCCGGGAGGGGTGAGTCAGTTCCCTGGAATGGAACTAGTACAATTCTCCAAAACAATCTTTAAAACATAACTCTTCAAAATAAACAGTAACTTGAAATTAAACTCTTGAAAGTAAAGCAGGGAAACAAGGCACTTTAAAATCACCAAGCCAAAGATAACAAGTTAAGGATAAAGATAAGTAATAGAAAAGGTAAAGTTAGTGAAACAAAACTACACCATGTGTTAGTGGACATCCAATGCCTTAGTTAAACCCAATTCTCATTAGGAGTAGAAAGACTCAGATAGTCACAAAGGACTAGGAATGATAAGATAGATCCAAGAACCAATAACTAAAGTGGAATAATTCAACTGGGAGAGATGGCCCCCACCGCCAAGTACGTCCTTTTAGGACAGGGGATATACAGCCCCTCACTGTCTACAACGTCCTCTTAGGACAAGGGTATACAGCCCTTTACTGTTAATATAAACGTCCGTATGGACGAGGGATATACAGCCCCCTACTGTCAAATATTAATGTCCGTATGGATGAGGGATATACAGCCCCCTGCTGTCAAATATAAATGCCTCTATGGGCGAGGGATATACAGCCCTTGCTGTTACCATTGAAGACGCGCGCACGTCGAAACATCAAGAACCAGCTCATGGATGAAATGATATCCAGAGTCAAAAGAAGAATTACCAAAATTGACCTTTTCCAAATTCCCACCAGATCACTAACTACTCAGAGCAATACCAAAACACTCAGTCCTACAGAGTGTAGAAGCGTAAACCCTAAGCAGCCAATGTCTAATGGAACAACCAAATAGAAGAACCCAATACCCAAGTGAGTTTCACATTCAAGGCTCAGTTAGTCACCCAAGATGAGTTAGTCACACAACCATTTCCTTTTTAGAAATTCCTCTTAAAGTTAGTTAGCGTTTTTCGAAAACGTCTCATAAGTCAATCAGCAAAAGTAACGGAGTACGAGAAATCGTACCTGGTCAACGCTGTAGCAGTTCTAGTAAACTCGTGCAAACATTCAACAATTCTCTGAGGAACATTAAAGATAACTTACTATCAATAACCCGTACCCTAGGTAAAACTTAAATAAATTCCTCTCTCTTATTTCCAAATCTCAATTACCTTATAAGCCCTCGCTTAAATGTTATGTATAACCTTTGACTTATTTTAGAAGGTTGTATAGCCCAAGGTTGTAGGATCAAGGAATGTATTTTATTAACACCTGCTAACTGTCCACTCCTATCCACTTTATTCATATTTAACCACAATCCTCACATTCAAGACTTTTGAGACCTTTATATCATAAACGTGTTTATATTATATAATTAAATCTAAGAACTTCAATAATAATCTTAAGCTCAATACCTTTATTCCTAATTTAGAATAAACATTGTATTATGACCCATGATGGACTCATCTCAGAATACTATACTATTATCTCACAATGTAAAGATTATGTATTTAAACAATATCTACTAGATAACCCGTTATGATTAAGTCTTACCCTTAACTTAATTAAGATCTACATCTTGTATATTGTAATCGTAGTGTTGTAGACGTTTTATTATAACTTAACTGAACTGCTAACTCAATTATCTCATCTTTAGTTCAGAATGACTTTTAATTACAATCATCTAATAAACTTGTCATAAGATGTTAAATTGCTTCTCATCCTGAATAACTATACTATAGTTAACTTAGATTTAACGAATTAATCTTACATTTAGTATTCACAAGGTATATTATATGTTTTATTATTACCTATACAACAAGGTGTTTAGTATAACCTTCTATGTATCCTTACTTACATTTGATTTCCTAAATGTTTTATTTTTTACACACATTCTCTCCATAGACTATGCATAATCCTTTGTACTAAACTTCATTAAATTTAAGCCTTAAATACGTTTTAAATTGTTTTACAAAACCTAAGGTTTCAAAGGAATAACCTAATAAATTAATTTCCTTTATTGTATTTAGGATGGACAATATATCTACATAGAGTAGAATTTATCAAAGAATTAAATTCCGGTTCGCAAGTGAAATTGTTAGTTATTTAATAAGATAATCTACTATGAAAACTCTCATATTTTATATTCAAGTAACCTATCATTATTTCCCATTACCGAAAGGTATATCAATATATTATCTTATGTAACTTAGTTTTATCTAATAAAAGGTTCAAAGGTTTTAAGTATCAAATTCCTATTCATAAACCTTCCTATAAATTCTCACTAATAAATACCTCACTTAATTGTAAACTCACATCCTGAATATTGGTAATAAATGTATTTTATATGGCTTATCTAATTCTAAGAAACTTAAGGATAATTATTTAGATAAATTTCCAAATCATCGTTTAATATAGATTATATCATAATCCTTTTAATGATTCTATCTTAAAACATTAAGTTATATTTCAATACCATAAATGTTAAGAAATGATTAAATCTAGACTTACTAATCCACCTCACATTTAGATGTAAAAGTATTTTACTTATTTTATTTTGGTTTATATATTAAGAACATCTAGATGTAAACGTATTACATTTGTTTATCATTAATTATAGAATAAGATCTATTTGTACAACATTTTATGTAATCACAATTTTTCCTAAGTTTTAACTTATTAATTACTTAATCCCAATTTTAGATTTACATCCTGGTCATTGACAAATAATACTATACATGTATTTTAATATGGTTTATATATAAACCTTGGAAATTCAAAGGTAACTCTTTAAGCCTAATACATAACTATAATCTAATACCACCTCATATAATATTCTTCTATTAGTATTATGTAGAGGTTTAGTTTAACTTATTAATTCCTTCGTATTATATTTCCTATAAGGTATCTAATTTTATTTATGTTTAATGTGTATATATTTATATATACTAGGATTTGTTCAAAACATTATTTATGTAGTTTATTGTATTTACTTATGTTTAATAACTTTTAGGCATAACTACAACCGATATACGGTTTATAAAATAAGTGTTTCCCTTTATTTATTTAATACATATATACGTATACCTGGATTAGAATTTAATTAAGACATCCCCTATGTAACCCATTATATTTAAACTATCTTATTACTACAGCCTTTAACTGTATTCCAAGTATGTTTCATAAAGTATTCCTTTTACTATATCTTAGGATTCTAGCTCTATAATATTTAGTTATTATAAATGTTAATTTATTAGCTCCCTGTTTTACCCTAAGTTACTACTTTACTCCCTTATATATATATATGTAATATATATTCATATTTTCCTTAGTTTTAATTAAAAACATTAACTCCCATATAATATAATAAGTAAAACGTAAAATAATTAAATTCCTTGATTTAACATAAGTTTCTACTTAAATAAGTATATATATACATATATGTAAATAATTTCACCTCTCTTAAAAGATAATACCCAAACTTTTATAAACTTACTGTTATAAAATGTTAATTTAATTTTCCCTTATTTTTCCCAGCTTAAGAAGTTTATTAACAAACCATACTTTAATTTTTGGTTACATTAAAAACCATATATTATAAGTTATTCTTATGAAAAACTCACAAACACAATTTTTAAAACCATTTACCATTGCCCAAAAATTTCCAAATTTAATATACAGTAACTATAAGATTTTAGACATATAATAAAAAAATTATTTCATAAAAATATCTTTTAAAATTAGCCAAATAATTCCAGAAAACCCGTAACTTGCAAACATCATAACTTACGTTTAAAAACTCAAAACCATATAATTTACATCAAAATAAACTAGATTAAATAAGTAATCTATGGTTAAATTTCAAGTCAAATACATTCGGGAAGGTATTAATTAACAAACAAGTTAGGGTTATTTTACTGGAATTAATAAAAGCTTTAATAACCTAATTCTGAAACGTTTTAATCTCGGCCGTCCAAATCTCTTAACTAAAATCGAACGGCTGCTGAAAGCCGAGTTCATCCTCCACCCCCCAACTCAATTCGAGTACTAAATCACTAATTTCTCACAATCTACTGAACCAAATTGAGTGATTCTTGTTTCTATGGTTTCGAAATTCAATTACGGTTCTAATGATACCAAATTTGCTAGCTATAATGCAGGTTTCACTGGTTTTCGAATTTAGTTTCGAAGTTAGGGTTCGTAAGGGTTGCCGAGTTCGAATTTGCCAAATTCACTCAATCTACTGCGTTATATGTTAAATTGATAGAGGGGTATGAACAAGAACACAAAAACGAATAGAATTATTGGTTCAATTTGGTCGGAATCGTACCAGAGATGCGCCAACGAGGCAAATCGAATTCGTTTTCTGGAAAAATTGGTATTTTATGCGCTGTTCAGGTAGGCAACTTCACGGACCAACTCGCACTAACTGAGAAGGATTCAATCCACGCAACCTACGTCATTTTAAAGTAGACATGTAACTCTAAACATTGGTGGAAGAATCATTGAAAACGAAGAACTAGGGAGAAAGTTATGGATCCCGAAAGATCTGAGTTTACCACTTCGTTTCCAGAAAATTCTGGGCAGGAATTCCACTGTGATCGAGTAGGGAACTTTAGACGACTAGCGCTTCCAAACTATTACGAATCAGCCTTGGTCATCAACATGAAAGTTGTAGAGGGATTAGAGCTCTTCAAAACTAGCTAAAGAACACGAAATTTGGCTAAGAAACGAAGAAGTTATGGCAAGACGAAGTTTACCTGATTTCATAGAAAACCAGAATTCTGGGTTACGAATTCGCAAGGTGGCAACTTTGGGTCAATATTCCCGTCGATGTAGGATGAGTTAGAAGATTTATGAGTTATGGTTAGAAAGATAAGATTAAGGAGAAGAGAATGAAAATGACGTCACTCAAAAATTCCAAAAGAGGAGAAAGTTATGAAGGTCACAAGTTAGGGCAAAAACTGGTTTCTGTTACCGGAAATATAGGAGATAAAACGGCTAAGTGTTGGGCGACCCGTGACAGTGTGACACGTGGCATATTTCAAAATTTTGACTCTAAACTTCAATCTAGCATAACTTTGGCTAGGATGATCCGTTTTTGACGTTCTTTTTATCGATCTTCATGGTTTTCCATAACCTATTTATAGGTATAGGTTTCATGGGCTGGTTTGACCATTCTCAAAAAGTCAACCCTAGCAAGGCTTAATAAGCTTTAAGGTTTCTATAAATTTATTTTGACTTTTATGTTTCAAAATGATGTTCCGACTCTTTCTAAAATCTTTATAATATACTCGGAGTGTTTAAAAATTTTCCCAAGATTTATTGACTTATAAATCTTATTATTAAATTCATAATACTATAAATTATATATAATAATTAAATAAAATTGTATTCCTTGGAGTTAAATAGGAGGAATCCCCTAAATTAATTTCCATAATTCCATATAATATTAATACTCATAATTCCATACAGTAATTTAATATTCATAATTCCTTATACTAATTTAATATTCATAATTCCATATAATAATATAATACTTAATAGTATTATTAAAGGTTTAATAAAGGTATTTCACTCAAGTTCCTCCTCAGGTTTGAACCTAGGCATGTAATTAAGAGGTCTGGAATGCGATTGAAGAGGAGGTTTTGCAGTATGCTAAAGTTGCTATTCGGTTAGCTTGTAAGGTAATTACTGCAAAACCCTAAAAAAATCAAAATATTATGCGCAACAATACTTTTTAAAAAAAGGGAAAAGAAAATATGACAACAACGGAGGAAGAAGACACAAGTTTAAAAGAGAAGCATAATAGGGAGATAAAAGTATCACGTCAAATAATTCAAATGAGTTCTCACCGTCATAAAACGTTAAGGTATGTGGACAGGACGAATAAGTATGGTAAGAATAGAATAGAAGAGATTCTAAGTTATCAAAATGTAGCAATAAGAGAAGTGTTTGAGAAGGAGGTAAGTAAAGTTCTTTGTCGAGTTGAAAGTAGGGTAAATAGGTAAGTTATCTTATTATATGGTGGTGGATAGGGGTGGCAATTTCAACACGACCCATTTGACCAACACGAACCCGACCCGAAATTAGCGGGTTTGGGTTTTAAAATTTGACACGACTAAATAAACGGGTCAACCCAAACACAACTCGTTTAATAACGTGTCGGGTTTGGGTTTAAGATATGTAACCCGCTAACCCATTTATGTAATTATTATTAAATAAATATATATTAGATTATAGATTATTCATTTTTATTATCAAATTTTAATATAAATAAGATATAAATATTAAAATTTAGTATTTAATTAAATTAAAGTAAATAATATCATATAATGACAAATCTAATGTTAATTAATCAAATTATTTTCTTTTATATAACTAAACATGTTAGGTTTGAGTTAAATTATGAGGATTTGAGTTTCAAATTTGGAGATAATTAGTTAATTGGGTCAGACGGGTCAACCGTTTGATAACCCGGTAAACCCGTTTAATAAACGGGTTGGGATTGGGTTTCATATTTTGACACGATTAATTAAACGGGTTGGGTCGGGTCAACCCGTTTAATAAACGAGTCGGGTTTTGATTTGGTCTAACACGACCCACGAACCCGTTTTGCCACCCCTAGACTGGTGGATGGCTAGCTGTTACGTTCCCGTGACATTGATATTTGCCATTAGTCATAGAAAATGTACATATCAACACTGCTGTTTCATTATTAATCATTCCATTTCGCTGCCAAATTCATCAATAGATGCAAGTTTATGCATATTGAGTGACTGAAGTATTATCATAAATATAAAGTTAAAGATATTGGCAAATGGATTATTTGTCTGGGTATTGGGTCATTTCCATGCGAGTTATGATTTATTTTGGTGAGCATAATTTTCAAATTGTTCGGACTTAGGTTAGTTTGGTTTAGATCAAAACAGATTCAAGTCATAAAAAATTAGGTTAAGGGTTTGTTGATGAAAAGAAACTATTAATTAGCACTATATAAGATGATGATCGCGGACCTAAAAAATACCTTTAAGAAAGATCCCAAGGTTGTTCAAGCAAGAAGACATTGGTCAATGGTGGATCACAGAAGTGACAAGTGAAAACTACAAGGAATAGTGAAAGGAATAACTTAGAGCAATATGGATAGGAAAGGGGGATGTCAAAAGGGTAAGACTCAAATTGGGATGTCGTTCAAGTATGGCTTTATATGGTCTGGGTATGTAGGAAGATTGATCGGATAGATAGTAGGTAAGGATGATAGGAGTGGCAAGTTTTGCTAGGTGTGTGAGGTTTATACCCGTGTTTTGGTCGTATTAGTTTCACAAGAAATTAGGGTAAAATCAGCTTTAGTTCGGACTAATTATTTTTTGGATAAAATTGTTAAATACCCACTAGATTCTTTTAAAATGTACTTTTTCAATCAATTCCTAATGATGTTATTAATTATTTGTCTGAAGAAGAAAAACAGAAACCTTACCCCAAGATCATATAGGTCCTAGGTTCTCATAGTTCAACATTTGAGTTAAAAATTAACACAAGTCCAAGTTAATTTTTTTCAGGTTTAATTAGATTATATCAAGTTTTTTACTCATTATTTATTTTACGATATCCACACTCAGTACAAGTTCAGATCATTATTATTTCAGATTATTAGTGTCGGTTCAGATTATAGTTATTTCAAGAGAGAGGAAAACTGACTAGATGATCGTGTATTTGAAACTAGTTTTGAATCAAATGTTGAAGAACCTACACATGTACCTCATGTCAAAACTAATGTTAAAAGGTGAAGTTGAAGATAATGAGTCAAAAATGGGGATTTATAGCTGGTCTATGTAAACGACTAAACTTATGAAGTGACAAGTGTAGGAACATATTTTTCACATTGACAAGTTGTGATCTGCTAACATATGTAGTGCTGCATATCTGGAAAAAGTTTGTTAGAGAACCTCTCTTTATTATGGAACAATTTGTATTGTCGATTTCCTTTTTATTTTTAAATTTTTTTACTATGTGGATAATTAGGATGTCAATCTTAGTTTGAAATTGGAATCAAACCATTTTTATGTACAATCCTAATACAATATTGAGGTGCGGTTGTCGAGCCACCTCAACTTGTAGTCGATCTATAAAATAGTATTGGAATTGTGATTTTTTACTCGAAATGTCAGCATAGAGATTCAACCACGAAGACAACTTAATGGAGGGAAATAAAGTAGAGATTGGCACACATATTTTCCAAACATTCACACAGAAAAATGCAAATTACGGTAGTGGTTAAGTAGACAAAAAGTCGCTACGCTTCGGATGCTCTCTTTTAAGGTCTTAGATTGCTACCCGCAGAGAGAGGTGGAGCCACCTTTTATGTTAGGGGTCTGGCCCCAATTTTTTTTACTATTAGTTTTATATAATAATAATTTATTATGTTTAATTAACATGAGTCTATTAAGTGTCTTATATTTAATACATTATTATTTTCATAACCATAATTTGAATTTAAACTTGCTTTTTAAATTATTATTTGTGTTTATCCAATTTTAGTTTAAAATTAAATCAATAGTCTTGTAATTGTCACCATATACTACCTTTTGTTCTTAATAAAGGATGTTTTCAAAATATAAGACGTTTTTTACTTTTTTACCACTCAATTTTTATATATCCTCTTACTTTTTTCTCTCACTAACGACTTCTCTATTCCTTATAAAAAAATAAAGATAGAATAATCCAAAAATTATCTTCTTAATTTTAGTGTTTTGTAAAAATTATCTATAAAAAATAAGATAGACAAATTAATTTATATTTAAAATATAAATCTTTAAACTATATTATAAGTATTTTATTTTAAATTTTTATTATTTATCTTCTCAATATTTAATATTGATACTCCTACTATTTTTAATATAAGTCTTTTTGAAGATGAATCTAGATTATTTTTTAGTCAATATACATCTTTAAAACGACTTATAATTAAAATAGGAGGTAGTATTAAATAATAACTAAAACAAATTTTGAAATCCTCGCTCCTCCTGCCGCACGCGATAACAATGGCTGAATGAGTCCACTTTAGCTGCCGAGTCAAACACAACCAACGAAAGAACCGAACGATATTGAGTCGTGGAAATCCTCGGTATCGTCCTGAATTCCACTTCCTCTTAGTTGAAGGTCTCTTTCAGTGGGCTTTCTTCTCGGCATCTTGTTCTTGTCTATCGGGTTCCTCTATTTCGCTGACCTTTGTGGATTATTTTTTTTGATAGGTGAGACCTTTGTGGGATTATGATCTCCTATCTGATTTTCTTGATTCATTGCTTAGCTTCTGTGTCCGTTTAGTCATTTTCAGAGGTGTTGGTTGGGAGGTTCTCACTTCTCTGGGTGGTGCTCCCTGGAATCTTGAAAACCTTATCAGCACTTGTTAATCGGAGAAGAGGAATTGCTAAATGGCGAAGCAAGGTGGGCGACTGGCAGTTTAGCATCTGCAACTATTGTTGTGAATTTAGTTCCAATTTGGTGTAAATTTCATGTGAATATGCTTTCATAGAGATGTCTGTAAAGCCCATACAGTTGTGCTTTGATCTGTGTATTATGGACTGATGGGAGAAATCCCCACCGTTCGGGTTGAGCAAACATCACTGGTCGGGTTGTGCGCATCTCTGTTTTGCTCTGTAGTAGGTGCGTAATATAATTGCATCATGGCTAATAGATGCAGAGAGTAAATTTCCAAAAAAAACAATCTCAGGAAGCTCTAGAATAGAATGCACACTACTTTAAGTGTGTAAATACATATTTGCTAAAGAGCAAGTTGATAAATTTCTTTTCTCAACTGTGGATGATAGAACACAGAGCTGAAGTATTGAACCACTAAGCTATCTATTGCGCCCTTACCAGTATTAAGTGAAGTTTACAGTTCATTATGTTTTTTTTAAAAGCTAGTTCATGATGTATTATGTAGTCACAGAGTGAATAAGTGCTATACTTCTCCCCACTTCACTCACTTATGCATTTATGATAATTATAGGCTAGATGATTTACCGTAAAGCGAAAATACCCAACCATTCCATCTCTTCCGGAGAAATTGGAAACTAAAATAGATGACTCCAAAATTGATGAATTGAATTCTGAATAACTTAATAAACACTCTAAGTTGCACCATTAATTGGCAATATTCCCAAGTGAAGTTCGGACAGTTCACAACCACACCTCACTGTCTCGAGTCAAGCATATACAAATCTCACTATATTTAGCTCACACCAGCAAATCTTGTCTTTAATTTAAGAAATCCACAGAAAAATCCCACAATAGAAACCGCGGAAATAGAATTAGTTCTCCCCTGCAGATGACAGCTATCAGCTGAACCTCAGACGAATCACAAGAAGCATCTAACCGCCTTTTGCAGATTTTTGAGCAGCCATGAGGCTCTTTGTAAGCCAAATTGCAGTTTCTCTGGAGGAAACAGTTTCTTCCCCAAATGGTCTTAGCACACCAGAAAGCTCATTTAACTTATCCTCTTTCAACAACCGAGCACACAGCTCCAGAAGAGACTCCAAAGCATCAGCCCTTTGGTGGGTAGGGACATCAACACTGTTACTGTCTCCCCTCATAGCAGCTTTTAGATTATTCAACAATGAAATTTCACCTGGTGTTCGGTTGGCATAATCAACACCATCATCATCAGCATTATCATTGTTGTCGCTCGCCTTCAAGCTATCCCCAATCGCTTCGTGTTTTTTCAGAGCAGTATCGGCTTCTGATGGTAGCGGCAAGCCTATTGTGCTTGTTTCTGTACATTCACTGTCATGGTTGTTATTTATTATCTTGCTCTGATGACTGGAGAGGCCATTTTCTTCTCCTTTGTCCTCAACTGTTGAAGATGAGGAAGGCATCATCCTATTTGCAGGATCTTGTACGCCTGTTTTAGATGATGTGCGGTCTTCACTAGATATTGATGTTTCAGTATTGTTCTGAGGTGCAGCATCTTCTTTGGTCCCCTTCTGATTCTCCCCTTGATCTTTATGATTCTCAAGTCCACCATCTCCCTCAACGTGAACTTCCAACCACTGCTGAACTTGTGCAGCATCCTCCAAATTGTTGTTCTGCACATTGCCAAAATCCCGTGGAACGCTGGTGCTTGTTTCTTTCTCCTCCCTTTGATTCAACAGTGGGGACGAGTTAACCGTCTCTTCTTGAACATTAGACAATTGTCTCACGGCCAGAAGAAACACACTTGGAGCTCTCACAAGCGTCACACACTGCACCACCCCTTGAAGAGTAGCTGAAGGGATCAACTCGCTTGGTTTCTAGATTTTCATCAGAGGTGGCAGAGGTGGATGATTTATCATAGTTCTGATGATGCTGATGACAATGATGGTGATGGTGGTGATGATGATGATTGTTTGGCGGCATGTTGTTGCCACTTCTTTCACGTGGTGGATCGACATGATGACCAGTCAACTTTAAGGCTCTGACACCCTCTCTAGGCCTGGTGTCACTATCCCATAGAGGCTTCACCGGTGAACCCCTTTTGGGGGTCTTATCCTTCGCATTTGGAGACCTAACAGGAAGATAGACAGGAGATGCATTGCGACAGCGAACAAGATATGGTTGTAGGTGAGGATGTCTTAGCAGCTCTGCAGCCTAAGAGATGATTTCGCAAGGCACACATTCATAAGAGAGAACCATTTTCCAAGGAATAAATAATTTTCAAGAGTTGGAATGACAATATATAAAGCTAGAACCTACAGTTGGTCTGTGTTCAGGGTTTTTCCTTAGCATGCTTTTGATCATTTGTTTCCTAAAGAGAAAACGGCAGTGATTAGTTTAAGTAATATGTACCAAAGGCATTATCAGTCATCAACAACAATAACATGCTTCTAACTCAATTGATTTTGTTAAACTTACTTAACTAAGATTCATACTTACAGGGAAGGATTGTACATAATGGGGAATGAAGATAGCAAAGCTCTGTTGATCTTGTTCAATAGACCATCCTTGTCCTTTTTCCGGCATCAATAGTAATAAGAAAAAACAAATCAAGCCATAAGTCCAGCGCATTTGAGTATTGCTGAAAAGTAGGCTATATATTTGTGCACTTACTGGAGCTTGAAAAGCTGGATGAGCAGCTATCTCAAAGATGCAACATCCTGAATCATCAAAGTATTTGCAATTCGTAAGATCAATTGTGATAGTGATACATCCAGTAATCCTAGCAATCATCATAACTTACCAAGTGACCAAATATCGGATTTGTACCCGTAAGGTACATCTGACAAAAGCTCTGGACACATATAATTGGGGCTGCCAACAGACTGCACATGTAGCAGACACATCAATTTGTACAGATATGCTTCTCCAAACAGTGACTGGTACATGTCATTTTACAGGCAAACCGCAAGGTGCAAGGCCAGAAAATCCATACCGAATAAGATAGGGTATCCGGGCTGAGTAGTTTCCCAAGTCCAACATCACCTACAGTACTCCATTAATTCACGGACAAATTTTCAGAAACAAAAAGAACTGAAAAGCTCTTCTGATGTACATAGGTCTGTTGGTCCTCTTACCAAGTTGCATGTCATTTTCCTTTGTGAGAAATATGTTAGAGCACTGGACAAATAAAAGAGAATCAAAGTGTAAGAATAATTACAAAGACAGTGGGGCTGGGTAGACCATTATTACTACAGAGACAGTTTGGATCTCTAACCTTAAGGTTTCTATGAATGATACGATTTGTATGAAGATAGTCAATCGCCAATAATAATTGTGCCATCCATTTGCAAATTTTCTGTAAGGGAAACCCACAATCAGTAATTGCATCAACTTCACAGAACAATAATCATTTGAAAAAACTTAGTACTAACCTCTTCAGGAAAATACACCCCTCTTGCCTTTTTAATTAGAGAAGCCCTGGTCATCCATAATCCATTGTTTCAGTTAAATCTTATGGGAAGCAGGCAGAACTCCACAAAATATACAGACATGGTTAATTAGATCAGCTCAAAGATAAACAACAGATATCAATCAAGTCCAACAATTTTTATGCTTAGTTCAATTCTTAAAGCATTAACAGCAACCAATAATATTTTCTTCAGACCAGTTTCCACAAATGGGCCAGAAACTGCTTAGCACTAGATATTGTACACAGTCCAGCAATCAGATGAGGACTTAAAAGGAAAGTAAACCCTTACATGTCACCTCCCTCGCAATGTTTTGTAACAATACACACACAATTATCCTGAAAAATAAAAAATCAAAGTTGTGAAAAATAATCACACAATCAACATACTTGAGGGAGTCGAATTTGAAAACAAAATTATGGTCAATTTGCTTTGAGATTTACCTCTGTCATCCAAATATCTTTGAACTCAACAATATATGGGTAATAGAGCTTAGAAATGACATGCATCTGCACAGAAGAAATAGGTTCATTAATAGAGGATAAAGGATCATACCCCATAAAAGGGGAAATTTCCGCTTTGTTAATAATCCCTTTTGAAAGAGAGGTACCCTAGACAGATTGAACTTATAAATCTATACACGGAAGTCACTGTAATTTAATGACGAAATATGAAAGAGACGATTCATGTAACTTGGAGGAATTCTATCAAACATCTGTTTAGAGGGTAAGAGAAAAATGACTGGTCACAAACCTCTTGCTGAGCAGTGCGCTTGAACTTCTCAGTTTGCTTAGGTAACCGAATCTTCTTCAACACGTACCTGATTGTACAAATAGATTCCAATAAAAACCGAAGCATCAAAACCCGGTGTCTTTTTTTCCGTTTAACGAATAAAACTTACTACTTCACCTAACTAAATTTATAGCACCCCAGCAAAGATTTGTACAACGCAACACACACACACACACGCAGTTCCGTTCTATCATTTATCACCCACCTCAGAATATATTGATTCACGGACAAGCAACCCTTCATTAAAAGCAACTAGTAGTAATTTCTACAAATCCAAGCAAGTAGAAAAAAAAATTAAATGCAAACCATGCGCGCATGGATAGAATAGAATCATTCAACTAAAACGAAGACAACGAATGAACCCATTCCCATGGGATCAAATATTCCCAACCAAATTCCTCGCAAGCTATTGCATCAGATAAAGCGGAGAAAATTAAAAAAATAGAGTAGAGGAAACCACAATAACTTACTTCTTCTGCTCAGTTTTGTGAAGAACAAGAAACGAAGCACCAGAAGCTTCTCTCCGAATCTGCTCAATCACTTGATAATCGTCCATTTTGAATTTTAGCTCACCATTCGCATTATCAGCCTCCATTTCAACACACAGCTGAGCAAGAACCAACCGACGAGTTAGACAGTGGGTTGAAGAAAAAGGAGAAACCCACCCACTCTTTGTCTTAGATCTCTGTTCTAAAGCGGAAGAGGGTCGTCTGCGTGATTAGTGGAGACGATTGTTTGTAAAAAAAAAAAAAAGTCTTAGGATTGGAGTATTACCAGAAAGAAAGAAGCAAATAAGCGTTGAGTTTTCCTTCCTTCCTTCTTCTTCAAACGACGATGACAGGTCTGGGATAAAGGAGCATGAGAAATTGGACAAAAACTTTTAAAACGAAAATTCCACTGAATAATAATGGTGCTTGCAGGAATTGTAGAGGAAAAAAGTGTAGGGTAGGCAAGGAATGAGACACTAGAGACTGGAGGGTAAAAAAAAGGTTAGCACACGGAGAGAGAGAGAGAGAGAGGAAAATACAGTGGATTATTATAAAAAATGGAAAAGGGGAGACAAATGGTTTGATGAGAAAGAGACGGGAGGAGGAAGACAAAGGTCGGAAATCAAAGTGGGAGAATATAGAAATGATCACCAAAATTTAACAATTAATTAAGTAGTACTAGTACTAGTCTCTTTTAAGTAATGAGTAATGACGACTCGTTATCTGTAACACAAAGGGAACGGGTGGGGTAGCCAATCCATCAATAATAGAGGTAGGTAGGTGCACTGGTGCACATCACAATAGTTTTTTACTACTATGGTATGTATTAGAGAAGTCTCCGAGAAGTAGATATACAGATACTTCTCTATCTTGCTCGATGATTAATAAACCTAAGTTTGAGATTAGAGAGTGATTAGCGGTGATTCATGCTTGCTTGGACTCAGTTGTGCCGTGTTCGTAGAATACTATAGTTTCGGTAATTGTGTCATTTAATAGTAATATATCTGAAATGGTTTTTTGTTCTGGAATCCAGTATATCCTATCACAAGATATAACAAAACAAACAAAATTTATATGGATGATTGTTGATTAATACTGATTGATAAATATCATAAACTTATTATTATGATTGTGCTAATGACTTTAGAGAATAATAAGTAGCTTACATAATTGTGCAATAATTTTTAGATGTAAACGATAATAACAAAAAAAATGTGCTGTTAAATTTATTATGGGTTTAATTAAAGCATCTAAAATAACAAGTGACAATACTACCATAAGTTTCGACTTTCGACTCTACTTTTTTTTTTCCGTTAAATTCCCATTTTAATAAGTAAGCAACTATATCATAACTAGTAGAAACTATAAAAAAGGTACGCTCACACATTTATTCTTTTATTTTAGCAAATCCAAGTATCCCTTATTAATAAATTCCCAAAAATCGATTACAACAAAGCCCCCGATATTCATCCATATTAATGAGTGCCAGGGGCGTCTTAACTGTTTTGGAGGCCCTGTGCCAACATTAATATTAGACCCTTATAAAAATTATTAAGTTTACAAGTTCAATTATAAATAATATAATATTTTATTAATTTTAAGTGATATAGTTATTTAATAATTTACCAAATATTATTTAAATATTATATATAATGAATATTTTTAAAAAAATAAAAAGGACACAATTTTAAAAAGTAAACTTTATATTTATGTTTATATATTTTAATTTAATTAGCCTTATATTTTAGGTCTGTTTGATTTATATTTTACTAACATCATATTTTTGTGGTGAATCATATAATATTTATTTTTACTAATAAGTAATCTCATTTTCAAAATTTAAGGACTCACCTAAAGCATAATTATACTAAGCTTTAAGTTGTTAGCTATTCTTAAAGATTAATTAATTTTTTAAATATTAATTTCTATTTTTATTTTTATAAACTTTTTTATAATTGACTATTTAAGTAAACAAATAAGTTCCCAAAATTTAGGAGCCCTCCAAAAATTGGGGGCCCTGTTCCATGACACCACATAAACATGCTGAAAGCCGCCCATGATGAGTGCAAGACAGATTCAATGCGAAGTAGGGTAAAAAAAAAAAAACAAATCCCAAATTGAATATGAATATGGTACAGATGTGTACTAGTAAGTAGAAGGCAAGGGGAGATAGATACACGAGAAAAGGAGTGTTGATATCAATTAAGGGAATTCACGTACGTACCTGCTATGTTTGTGTAGCAGAGTAAGTAATAAATAGCATGGAATTGGGATCGAGCGAGCGGGTTGTTCATCCGTAGAAACGAAAATGACATTTTATCTATTTAAAACAGAGCAATTGCAAGCTGCAGTTGATGTAACGTCTACATCTATGGGGCTTGTAAATGGTACTACCTAACTTTATACTATACTAATACTAAGACTGATACTTGCAGGTATACATTTATTATACACTCAGCACCAACAACAGCCAACGCTTTTCTTGGACTTTTCCGGAGTTGGTGCACGTACACGTAGAGTGTTGTTCATTCTGTTGAGCTTGTAATAGTATTATACGTACATCATCAGATTCAGAATGGGTATCTCAACTCAACCTATATTATTGCAGCCTACAACAGCAACGTCCACTGCAAAAATAAATAAATAAATAAATAATTTGTTTTGTTTTGTTTTGTTTTGTTTTAGGGTATGCGCAAGTTGTTGCATCAAAAAACTTGAGAGTAAATTTTAAATAGGACACAAATATGGAGAAGATCTCGATGATTGGAAACTTTGGCGTGTTGTTGAAACCACAAACCCCACTGAATCATGCACGATAAGAATAAGATTACCGTTTTAAGGAGTATAGTATTATCCACTTGTGATCAACACTTTTGTTTAATAGCAAAAGTTACAAAGTACTATATATCTTTATGTATTCAATGTTTCATTTAATTTGTAATCGATCGACATGCTTTTTCAAAATTTCTCTCTTCTTCATAATATTTCATCTTTCAACTTTTCATTATAGATTCGTAAAGTAACTTAAAAAATTTATCTAAAAGATGATGTCGATGAGGTATGTTTGACAACCAGACGCCTAAATTAACCGTCTACAAGTAAGGGTGGAAAAAACGGGTAGGTGGGAACCCAAATTAGACCTATTTCTAAGAGTCGAAAAAAAAAAAAAGTCTTTACTTGTGATGAGATTGCAATCATATAAAATACAAGCAAGTTTAGTAATCCGGTTTAAACAAGTGGATTCAATTTAAATGATTTCCAGTAAGGTGAATTAAGATTCAGTTTGATTATAGTCAAGTATACTTGGATCAAATTTCAACTCACTTTTAGTTCAAGTATTTGGATTCTGGTATAATAGAATGCGAGCCGTGTTAGAATTTCAAGTATGTATAATTGAAGTTTGATTAAGATTATGATAAAATAAAAGCAAAGTGGTCCAATTGAACTTAAGATTATGATATATAAAGGTGAAATTTTGCCATACTGACGACACTGATTACGATATGAATTTGGTAACCCCCCCGTCCGTTGACAAGCTTACGACATTCAGGTATGAAGATCACATGTCTGTTACCGCGGAAGGCATCGAAGACTACGATCACGACATTTAGGTCAACAGACATCGAAGACTACGATCAAGGCTAGTGTGCTGCACCCGACTACACAAAATACTCTGCACTTCAATTCCCGAAACACTTGTTAGGCAACTGTCAAATCCTTGTGTCTTCTCTAACTCTGAAATCCTATCAACTTTCGGATGATTAGATAGATATGTCGAATGGCAAAAAGTGAGGAAAAAACCCCAAGGAAAACTCATTTTCTCCTACTTTTGTTTACATATCATTCGGAATCATTACTCAAGTACCGTAGAAATAGAATCAGTCAGTTAAAAAAAAACGAAAACCTATGACCCAAGCATTCATAGATGCCACCATATACCCTATTAAAGTGTGCGCAAAGCCGAACCATCCACGCTGAGGACAGTATAAACTCAACAACAGATGCAAGTGTTTCTTGTCGATTTGTCCCCCTGCATGTTTCCGCCCTATTTGATCCAAATCCCTAGATACACGTTAAGTTAACTATATCAACATCCAAGAGGATAAACGTCAGAGCAAACTCGGTGGGTGGACCCTAAAGTCATCTACAAGCTATCAACCCAGATCTGCATTCAATACTTTCATTCCCCAAAAGCCATTCATCCAACACATGCAAGCAAAAAACAGACATCAGCACTGAAGAGCTTCTTAGAAACACTACCCAAGACTCTGCAAAGGAAACCAACAAGCAGCCAACTTGGGAAACAAAGAGAAAACAGTCTGGAACTTCAATTTATACAGACAAAGAGAAACTGTAATAACATAGGCTATGAAAGTTTATGATTTAGTGGACTTCTTGGATGCGGTTTTCTTCCCGGTCTTTTCCATCCTTTTTTCCTTCCTTTTATCCATCTTTTTCTGAAGAGCTTCGAACTCTTCCTCAGTGGGCTCTGAGCTTATATTTTCGGAAGGTCCACCACCATATTTAGATACTAAAGACGAGAACATGTTATCAAACTGATCCTTCCTCTCTGCTCTGCGCTGTGTTATCATGGCATACAGATCCGTCTCTGATGATTTCTTGCTCGATCTGCAAGATCAACTCAGCCCAAAAAGAGAAAAATTAGCTAAAGAGCACAATTATGTTACATGAAATAACATCAAAGGCAAATAGCGAGTCAGATTTACTCTTGTCTCCGTCTTGAAGGGCTAGTGGGTGGCTTCCTTTCACTGATTTTCTTAGCCCATTTCTTGTATGTTTTCGTTTCCTTCAGCTCACCTATAAATAAAACATATTACGTCTTCAGAGTTCCACAAATATGGCAACAAAAAATCATGTGAACATGATAGGAAAAAGAGTTCAAGCAGGATAACAGAGGGAGGAAAAGAAAAGGAATTGCAGTACATTTACAGGACATAATCCATCATACAAGAAGACTGTAAAACAATCACCAATAAAAAAATCAGCAGAACTTTTACATTACCTGCAGCTATAGCTTCATCAATGATATCCTTAAACCGATGTGAATCCAACAATGGATCTGAACATAACATTGAGCAGAAGAGCCTGCAAGGATAATGATTACGTTTCAGTAACCTGAGCCAAGAAAAAAAAAAAACAATGCAAATGGGTAGAGATACACTAACCCTACCTCTTCATATCACCCTTGAATTTCTGGTACAAGTTAAGGAGGTCAATTTTCTCAGAATCAGATCCTCTGTAGTTGGCTTCAAACTCTTCAATATCAGCTTCAGTTACCTACAGAGATAGGTTGAAGCCCCCAATTATGCAACAGCATAACAAAAGTATCCAATGAGGCCAGAACTTAGCTGATAGGGAAAGGTAGAATACAGGAAAATACTAACCCTTTTGTACATAGCCTTGAAAAATTCACGCAAATTATCAGCATCTCCTGCAAGGTCCTGAGGTTCAAACACTCAAAAGTTAGGGTTTCCTGTCACTAGATAAATAAATTATATTCAAGGAAGCATAGGCCAAACCCATCAACAGTTTTGTTTCAAGACTGGTCATCCAATATAAGAACGTTGATATTAGAAACCCAATAGTGTATATTATTTCCACTCATTCAGTGAGTAAGTTCCAGTTTTACTGTTGCAATAGATATACATAAACATGGTCAAACATAACTCACTTCATCATCAATAACACCAGTCTGGTCATAAAGTGCCCGCTTTTCTTCATCACCAAGTATCGATATGACCTTTTGCAGTTGTTGGAACTTTTCCTTTGCTTGCTGTGGCAAAAAGGTAGCAGAAAATTTTTTTGAGCAATTAACAACCAGTAAAGGAAACCCAAGCTACAGAAAAATTTTTGTGAAGTTCAGAATGTAATTCACTGGGGCATATTTACCTCATCCCCAGGATTCTTATCAGGATGGAGCCTCAGGGCGAGCTTGTGATATGCTTTCTTTATTTCCTGCTGGGTGGCAGTCTGGTCCACGCCAAGAATCTACAAATTGGAAGTCCATGCTATATTATTGCCCAACACAGCCACAGATAAAACCACGAGGCAGGCACAATTGGTTAACGCTGACAGACCAAAAGATAACACGATTCACAGGATCCCAAACAATTAAGATGAGATGAGTGGCGGGGAAATGAAGTACTTGTATTCATCCACTGCTATTGTTTTAATCTTATGTCCAAGTTAAATATTGTGAATTTATTCATTACAGTTCACATAACGTCGTCATCATTTCTGAGGAAACCTACATATTATATGACGATCATAGCTAAATGTCAGTATCAAATCATTGAAACAACTAGTAAGAACCGTACAGTAGGAAGGATATCCTTTAGAATGAGATGTAAATTCGGATTCTTGTATAGTCAATCGATGAAAAACGACTTATTAAAGTCAAAACATCAAGAAACAATGTCACACCATCAATGGTATCAGAAGAAGTTGGGGTCTTCAAAGAAAAAAAATTACAACTCCACTAGTGATCAAAATCAACGCATAACAAAGCTATGTTGACATATAGGCTCTGTTCAACATGACTCTTTTGTATTTGTTTTGGTCTAGTTTTTTTACGGCTGTTTTATATGATTGTTTTATATATGATACATAAAACCCACGTAGTACCAACGGGGTTCATTTATACCACAAATATGCTATCAAATATGTCAAGGACGAACGGAGCTAGATGATGAACCCGCAGAAAAACATGGACAAACTTCAAAGTAAACAAATTAGGGCACCGATGGAGGGGGTTCTAGTGGACCGAAATTAGTCTATAGCAATGACTATTTTAAGATCCATATTTCAAACGCACCTCGTATAGGCTCTTTCCATCACTAGAACCACCTGTTCCAACGTCATCTGCCATTTGCTCCTCCGGCACATCTTGCTCGCTAGTGGGCTCTTCAGAAACCCTAGCCTTCTTCCTCTTCCCCATAACTCGATCAGAGTACCAACCGTGATCAGTTGAATTATTTGATAGAAATATTCGCAAAGACAGGGGCCGCTGAACTAGAAAGTCGAGAGAAACTGAGAAACTAAGTTCAAGGTTTTTGAGATTTCAGAATCCGTTTAAGCAATTACGAGACGGTAGGCGGGGTTTCTTCCCGCCACTTACTCAACCCCAATTTTGCCCCTTTCGCGCCCATTGCGTGTGAAATGCGCCTTTCTCTCCTTATGGGCCCGAAAAAGTTTAGGGGGGTGAACGGATACGGCCCAGCAAGAACTATAGATGACAATATAGCCACAGTTCGAAGCATTCATTTTAGATTTTCAAGTGCTTCACACAATAAGTTACGATCAAAACTTCTTTTTTTTCCTATCACCCGGTTCACCCTATTGAACTACATTCGGATCAGGGATTAGCTTTGGGTTGATAGGTTCCAATCCCCTCCCAATAGCCGTTGTGGAGATCAAACCGTGGTTCTCCCTACCAAGCTCAGTCTCAATCACCACTGAACCAACGGGATAGTCAAAACCTCATTTGTTATCAGAATTGTTGAAATCGAAAACCTATACTAAATTACATGCCCCACCCATGACATTTGGTGAAATTACACACTCCACCCACGTGGCTTCAAAAATTATTTTCTCCACTCATGTGGTTTCCCTCATTTTACACCGAGCAACTTATCTATTTTTTGTTCAATTCAAAAGATGTGTAAACGTTATCCGAAATTGATTAAACTTTACATGGATGATGCTAAAGTGATATATTTTGGTTCAGTGAGAAATCTGAAGTTTTTTAAGCTTAATTGTGACGTGTGGGACCCAATGAACATGTGACATGTTCAATGGGTCTCACACGTCACATTTAAGCTTAAAAAACTTCAGATTTGACATAATATCAAAATGTATCACTTTAGCATCATCCATGTAAAGTTTCATCAATTTCGGATAACGTTTAAGCATTTGTTGAATTGAACAAAAATTTGATAAGTTGCTCGATGTAAAAAGAGGGAAACCACATGGGTGGGGAAAGTAATTTTTAAAACCACATGAGTGAAGTGTATAATTTCGCCAAATGTCATGGGTGGGACATGTAATTTTCCCTTAAACTTTTAAAGCAGTGGCTCTCTTTTTAAGCTGGATTAAGATTATCATCTTATTAACTACCTATTAATTATATTAAAAACGTACGTGTAGTGTAGTTTCACTAAAATAAAGATTATTAGCACCAAAACACTACTTCTACCAGCGTTTCACATGAGAAGTAAATCAACTACCCCTAAGCACGCAGCTCTATTGAAAATAACCTAAACGTTTTACAGTTCGTTTATTTAAGTGAATTTTGTTTTTGAAATTAATTACAAAAGGATAGCTTTTGCAGCGGCGAAGCTAGGGGATCACTATCCTATCCCACGTTTTTTTAAGAACTCACTGATTTCTATATCTAAAATAGTTAGGGGCGTTTGTTTCAAGTGGGGAAACGGAATGAAATCGAGAAAGGAATGAAAAAGAATTCTCTCCAATTTTCTCAGTTGTTTGTTTGAGCTGAGAAATAAAATAAAGGGAAAATTACTTCCCCACCCATGATGTTTAGTGAAATTACACACCCCACCCACGTGGTTTTAAAAATTACTTTCCCCCACCCATGTGGTTTCCCCTTTTTTACATCCGGCAACTTTTCTATTTTTGTTCAACTTAAAAGATGCTTAAATGTTGTTCAAAGTTGTTAAAACTTTACACGGACGATGCTAAAGTGTTATATTTTGATCCGGCACGAAATCTAAAGTTTTTAAAGCTCATATGTGATCCGTGGGACCCAATAAAACATGTGACATGTGAATGTGTGTTCACTGGTTCCCACATGTCACATGTGAGCTTAAAAAACTTTGAATTTGACATTGGACCAAAATATAACACTTTAGCATCATCCATGTATAGTTTCATCACATTTAGACAATATTTAAGCATCTAGCCATCTACTAAGTTAAATGAAAATTAGAAAAGTTGTCGAATATAAAAAAGGGAAACTACATGGGTAGGTAAAGTAATTTTTGAAACCACGTGGGTGGGGTGTGTAATTTCACCAAACGTCATGGGTGGGAATGTAATTTTCCCTAAAATAAATAACCGGTCAACGGTCTCCGGTCAATGGTCAACAACTACTGGCTACCGGTCAACAGTCATTAATTACTGGTCAATGGTCATTAGTCATCAGTTAATGGTCATATGTCACCGGTCAAAGTATACTGGGGAAAGGGAATCTTATCAACTGGTAGGGGGTGAGGAATCAAGATAGAGGGTTTTGGGGTAATCTCATTCCCTTTCCCTTTTCTGAAAATAGGAAAACTGTCAAAACAAACAGCGGGAAAGGGAATCATTCCGATTCCCTTTCCTGATTACCCCAAAACAAACGTCCCCTTAGAATTTACGATCTTATATATTTATGAAACATGTGACAGTGGGATGAGTTGAGGTAGAAGAAGTGATTAAGATGTCATCACCAGTAACATTGACTTCTGTTTTTAGGTGATCCTCCAAGGCCATTGCCTCTCGATGAAAACCATGACCAAAGATGCGGTCTTCATCAGCCAAAAAGAAAAAAGAAAGAGAGATGTCAGAGATTATGGGAATACACACCCCAAGTAGGATTATTCATTCGATTATTTTGGTTAATTGAAAACTGAATTCTTTTAGAAAAAGTTTTTCGTTATTTCAGTTATAACTGAATTAACCGAAATTTATATAATCAACCAAAACCTAAATTCATATCTTTAATATTTTTTTGATAGTTAGGGGCACTAGGCCCAATTGCCACAAGGGCAAAACAAATGACAAGAAAACCAACATAAGTCTACTATACCTTTCTAGCCCTACTAATCCAGAGCTAAGAGACCCTTAAATCTACTTAGCCTTCTTCTTGCCTCGCATGGCCACCTTACTAACACGAGTACGCAAACCTAGGGCCCCCACGAACCTCTTCCCCTTATCTTTAGATGTACTCCTAGAGCACTATCGGACTCCTCTTTTGACTCTTCACTCTCGACGTGACATCTCCGGCGATAGCTTGCTCTCTGTTCTTGAATGATCTCTTCAAAATTGGTTAGGGCGCAGTCTCGTCGTAGGGACGGTGCATCCGAGCTGCTTGGCAAAGATGAGAGATTGTCTTGCTTCCTCTTTAATAACTGCTCCTCGGGGTCATCTCCCGAAATGGAAGGACCTCTAGCTGGTTCGAACCCAGGGGGAAATTCCGGGTCCTCAAAAAGGCTCCGAAGACCAATATCATCCATGTCACTCCATCAAATGAGCTTGAGGGCCAGTCGGCTCAGATCCCTGCCTACTAAAATGACCATCTGAAGCCCCACCATTCGGCTCAACATCGACCCCCATATCCTCACCACTACCAAGCTTATTAATCCACTGGATATTATTCTCCGCCCCTCCCCTGTCATTGTTGATGATATCCTCCATAACTGGATCGGATCCCGAATTATTACCAATAGGTGACCGAATGGTTATTGGCGCCCGACCACCGCTCACTATAGTCCCTTGACCAGGGTCCCTGCAGACCCCAACACTCACATTTTGTGCATGAGTGATAGGCGCCGACTGCTCCCGTCCTCCTAGATACCAGCCCGCGCCGGAATTGTAAGGCCAAGAGCCCCAGCCCTGCAACTGACCACACCATCCGTACGGATCATAGCCTTGCATCGAGTAATTCGGCCGATAGCCAACGCCTGGTTACACCCAGTTCTGGGATGGGTAGGGCACACTGCTCCAACAACCGGCAGGCATCCCATACCAAAAATAACCTCCACTATCAAAGGCACCACCGTAATTAACCTAATCTGATTTGTTTTATCCTCTTTGGGGCACGCGTGGGAAAGCGTAGCAAAACCACCTGGAGGCAACTCCTCGGGTGAGGAGTAGCGTGAGCGACAACAACAATTAACCAGAATTTGAAACCTTGCTCGACCATTCCGATTCCCCAAGACCGAAATCTGCGCATCGTGCCCCTCCAAACACGCGCCACCACCACCACGTCAACACCCTCCTGAGGCATCGCACCGGTACCACCAATAACACCTCCATGGCGATGGAAAATCAGACACAGGGGGACCATTCTGGATTGCCGCATTTCTCACAGGAGTTCTCTGCTTCGACGAAACTCCAACACCATCCGAAGAAGCCTTCTCCTCGTACTTAGCTTGTCACGCGAAAATTTTATGGCCCAAGAAGACCCATCCATGGACCTTGTTCACCGCCTGCTTGACATGGAAGGGGCTGGTCATCTTTACAAAAGCAAATACCAACTTATTGTTAGGCCGTCGTTTCCTTGAGATGTAGATGTGTCTAATATTCTTGTCCATTCGAAGCAACCAGCGGAGGGCACGCGCATCAGTATCTTTGCAAAGATTATCAATGAACAGAGAGCACTCATGGTCTTCGCAATCAGCGCGTTTACCAGCCAACACCTTCTCCACTTGACTGCTCACTGGGTTGCACAGGGGAGTTCGTCGGGAAGAGACCGCCGGGTTGCTGCCCACCTTCAGGGGAGAACGGGCTTCCCACCATCACCTCGACGTCCTCCACCGCCTCGAACTTGTTTTGTCTCCATTCTCCACGAAAGATCGATAGGTTCGACCACGCCGACTTCGCCCAGGTCTCGATCTACCACACCGCTTTGACCTAACTTCTCTCTGCCTCCACTCGCAAGCACAACTCCTGCTTCTCCTATTGCTCTTGCGCCGATTTCGAGACTCACGACCAGAGCGGCCTCTCGACGGGCGACTCCTCCAATACCCGTGACGGTTACGTTGAAGACGACAGCTACGATGAGAACGATAGTCACGACTTTTCCGTTCCTCTGGTTCCTTCTCCCTCTCTCTCTCATAGTGTTAATTGATTTAGCTAAAACCGAAGTTAATGAAAAACTGAATATTTTTACACTTAATATTTGGAAACCGAATTAATTCTGTGAACCGAAACTCTTAGAAGAAACATTAAGATTTCCTTTAATCGAAATATTTAGATTCATGACGAAAACCGAATAATTTATCAACCAAAATTTTAAAAAAGAGTATGAAAAATGGTTAACAAAATCCAAAAAAGTCGAATTTCGAATTATAAACGTATTAATCAGACCGTTTGAACACCCTACTCCGAGATCCCTCACATCCTTATACAATCGAAATTGATATGACAAAACCTCTATCGGCAAAGTTTATAGTCGGACATGGACAAAAAGGTAATATAGTTTATAGTAGGGGTGTTCATGGAAAACTGGAACCGCCAAACCGGACCGGAACCGGTGAAACCGAAACCGGAAACCCGGTTAACCGAAGTCGTTTTCCGGTTTGGTTAACCGAACTATTTAGTTTCCCGGTTCCGGTTCCGGTTTCGGTTATTGATTTTGATGAATCCAGTTAACCGAAAAAACCGTTTAAGCATTTAATTATTAATGTTTAATTTTTGTGTTTTTAAGTATAAAACTATATGGTTAATTATTAGATTTACCAAAAATAAATATATAATTATATAGTTAATGGTTAGAATTATACCAAAACCAATAAAATCTTATCAAAATCAGCGGTTAACCGGTTTAATATCGCACCAAAACCGGAAAAACTGCACATTGTTTACTAATTATAAGAAAGAAACACATGAATCTACATCATTTCGGTTAACTGTTAAACCGGTAAAACCGCACCGAAACCGGATCGGTTAACCACTTCTAAATGAACCGGTTACGGTTATCAAATTTAACTAACCGACAATCCGGTTAACCGGTTATAAACACCCCTAGTTTATAGTCGGAATCTACTAACTACTCGGTAGGCCCATTTTGCATAGAATTACATACAAATTACAAAAAGTACCGCAACCCCACTTATATGTACCGCAACAAGTTTTGTCTTTTTGAAGTGCACCTACCTATCACAATTATGTTCACTAAAAAGAATTCAACGAATTGTAAAGCAACTATTTATAATCTTTTTTGGGAAAATTCACAATATACCCTGTTTTCTTTCATAATTCACAATATATCCCTGTTGGTTTTCGTAATTCAACTTTAAACATATTTAAATGTTGTCCAAAATTGATAAAACTTTACATGGACGATGCTAAAGTGTTATATTTTGATCCAATATTACATTTGAAGTTTTTTAAGCTCACATGTGACCAGTGGTGAATCCAGTAGCTTTGTTTGGGGGGGCAAAAATGAAAATTGTGACATGTTCATTGGGTCCCATATGTCATATATGAGCTTAAGAAACTTCAAATTTGATATTGGACCAAAACATAACACTTTATCATTATCCATGTAAAGTTTCATCAATTTTGGACAACATTTAAGTATGTTTAAAGTTGAATTACGAAAACCAACAAGGATATATTGTGAATTACGAATGAAAAGATGAGTATATCGTGAATCTTTCCATCTTTTTTTAAACGCGTATCAATAATTCATCTACTACTAGGAAGTGTTCTATGTTATAAATAAGAGAAGAGAGGCCGAAGGGCCGCAGGAGACAACTAGAGATGGTGACTCATGACTGATCTACATCAATCATCAAGGGTCTTTATCGGTAGATAAATATAGAGCGTTACAACTTAATAATTGTGATAACATATTTGTTAATTATGGGACACTCATTTTTACGACACTGCTCATTATTCTGCTCAGCTACCAACAGACTTGCAATCAACTCATATTATTTCTAAAAAGTTTGTTCACAATTGTTGTTGTAATAGAATAGTACATCGTCGGTATGAAAGGTAGATGACGTTTTCTCTCTATCATGTATGTATCGAAGACCTTCTCCTCACATAATTTAATTCCAGATAAAACTTTGAGTAATGCAGAACCATACCCTATACTATGCAACATTACCTTGTATGCTTAAATGTATAGCGAGCTTTGAAGAGCATCACGGTTTTAAGGTGACAATACATTTCGTTCAGTGAAGTTCACAAAATAGTAAATATTTCTCTGATAAGCACTTACATTTCAAATCTTCATCAAAGTGGCGACAAAGGAAAATTAAGACATTATAGTCTTATCTCTAGAAAAAAATTTATTCCCGTCCTTGATAGCATGTTCAAGATCATTAGCAACAACACATATCTCACCATTCGATATTCATAACAATTAACAAATAATTCTCCTCATTAATGTCGAATGCAAGTTCGAATATTAGTTATGATAAAAATAAACCAATATTAGAAACATCTTATGGGCATCTTTCTTTGTGATATCATTTTTATATTAATTATAATAACAAAACTTTACTGCTCAATGCCTTTTATTTTCGATAACATGTTTTGCGGTGTCGTAAGCAGCTTAACGAATTTGGGGGCCCTGTGCTTAAATATAATGTAACCTTTTATAAAATTAAATTATGTATAATATAAAAATTACTAAATTAAATTATGTCACTTTACTCTATAAATATTTAAGTAAACATAAATATTTTGAAGATTTGTGAATATCTTAATCATAAACATTTCACTTTACTATTTATTTTTAATTACTATTATAACTAACAAAAAAATTGGGACCCATCAATTTGGGGGCCCTGTTCCGTTGAGGGGAATGCGCCACCCTCCCAGACGGCCCTGGCCGTAAGCATCAAAAATAGGGAAAAAATATGGAAGACAAATATAATGCATAATGAAAATAAATTCAATAATGTAAAATGAAAGAAATAATAAATGAAGAAAATTAAATAATTATGGCAATGGCACAACGTCCCACCGCGGTACTGATTTCTTGCACGATGCGAAGACAATGATATATGGCCTAATTCCTCACCTGATACCAATATATGACACAATGCATCAAATTATACTTATTTCCACTCTGTATTAGTTTCAAGTTCGATACTGTTACATATATGATAATTAGAACAAACAAGTTTACGGATAAAAAAAATGGCTTACTAATCCAATCTCACATTCGTCACGGTCACGATTACTTTCGAATGCAGTAAAGTCTGTAAAGACAGTATGCTCGTATCAAATAATGAAATTGAGCATGAATATATAATTTCTTAGTGAGTTTAGACGTCTAGTATGTATCTTAATTTTGATCTTTTTAAACCTTACATTCTTTGTGTATCGCTTGGATATATAATCGATGGTGATAACAATGGCAATATGAACTAGCAATGACTATCGTGAGACTCACTGGGGAAGGGAGTAGGAGAAGGTACGGGAGCAAAAAACTATCGTACATTTTATAATTTATACAAAAAATTAGTGGTTTTTTCAATAAAATTTTAACAAAAACACCCCTAATTATATGTAATTTTATGTTTGACTCCCTCAACTTCAATTTTGGCTATTGAAAATGTAATCGATCTTCAGTTATATGGGAGATAAAAGAGCATAGATAGACTCTACTAAATGAAGAAAATATTTATATCTATATGATATTGATTTTTGACCCAATGCTATTCATACTATAAAAATATGGTGTAATGCTATCCATACTACAAAAATATGGTGTAATGTTTCATGTGATACCGTTTTTTATATGATTAGAATTATCATTAATGATAATCTCAATAATAAAGTTGCAAATACAAGATACGTAATGCATAGCCCTCATCCTTGGGCTCTCCTGGCACTTGCCTCTTTAAAACCTCTTTGGACAAAACCCAATGAGAAAATCCCAAAGAGGAAGAAGAGTATAAGGTGACAAGTCCTAGCTATATCCTCTAGCCTTTCTATACAACATCAAATCCTCTTCGAGACAACTAGAACTCATAAATCTTCTGTAGGTATTAGGATTCTCCTCCACCAACTTTTCGTCTACCTTCAAACTCCTAACTTAGCTCTCCGCATAGTGACATCAACTATGAACTCCTCATTCCTAAAAACCAGATTGTTTCTAGCCTCCATATTCGAGTTGCCTACTTGTTCATTGAGATTCCATACTAATCTTGGAATATGTCCCGAGCCGTCAACCTGGGCTTCTCCATGTAGCTTCATCTGTAGTCGATCGAGATAAGGAGCAGCCTGCCATAATTGACTTCATCTCATCCACCAGATCCAATTCATACACAAAGAGCCTTCTTCTCCATTGCAAGTCTCATATCCATTGATCATTTATCCACTTGCCCATATCAGCTGCAGAAGTAGATTATGGTTTCTCACCACAACAGACTTGAGAATCTCTCTTTCTGAACACCCGTTGAGGATCAACTATCGGTGTAGAATTATGTGTCTTGCCCGTCATCTAATTGTGTGTCTTTGTGAGATGCGGAAGTAGCTAACTGTGTCACAGCTTGTTCTAGCATGAACATACCTCTTTCCTAACCTCCTCCCTTATCTTTCATTGCTTTAGATTTTGAACCCAGTCCCCTAAGATTGTCCTGCATACCTATTCTCACCATTTAGCTAGTCAATTATCGAGGTAGGTATTGTGTTGGTTTACTAGGTTGGCCTTGGCTAGATCAGGTTCAGGGATGTTGCACCCAAACTCACGTAGCATCTCAAGACAGGGTCTGCTCTGCTGCAATATCCACTATTGCACATACTTCATTTCTTGCCAATGAAACCCCATCCCTGGTCTCTTGATCTGTCGTGGTATGTACAGTATCTTCACCGACTCTTTATTTCACTCTCTGATTTTCCTGATACGCTGCTAATCCCACAATGTTTTTGTGCTTTGAATGCCAGACGTTAGCTCATTTATGTTACTCTCCAACTCCTCATTATCCAAATTAATTGCTTGGGTATCTGCAACAAGTAGACAATCCCCTTGATGCTCACGTGCTTCCTCGGAAGCTGTAATCGCATCCTCCAAATTACTGCTAACGGTTTTATTCTCCTTGTTCACAGAGAGTCACTAGAGTCCTGTTGCATTAAGATTTGGTACACTAAGTAGGTTCCCTTCATTTCCGTCATTTAATTGTCGAGCCATCAAGGTTTCCTTAGTAATTGTGTCATTAATAACCCCTTGTAACCATTCCCCAATTATTTCTTCATCTTTGGGCTAGAACTGGTGGTCTTCTCCACTCGTGTGCTATTCCCTAGAACATTCTTTCCTCTAATTGCTCCTTTTTCCTTTCATTTATGACACTTATTTTGGCCTGTCACTGACAATTCATTGAGCCTGAGTCAGCATCTTGTTGGGCCTGACTGTTCTGACAGTTGGTATTTCCGCTACTTGCGTAGTCATATGAACAATTTTCATCTTCCTTCTCCTTCGTTTGACTGGTCACCGGTACGTAGACCTCCAAATTGCTCACCGGAAAATTTTGATCATCGATTTAGACTATAATTTTCCAGTTAATGAATTGGAGTGTGGATGTTGCTACTTGGATTCTAATCTTTGCATTCTCCATGAGTTCAACTTCATCCTCGTCCAGTTTCAGAACTTCTCCCATCATCTGGGCTATCTTTGTTACATTTTCCTTGTTCCATGCGTGAAGTGGAACTCCTTCAACAACTATCTAGGTTTTTCTTGTTTCAACCTGATCATGTCTCCATCTTCTTAGGCCTATCTTGTGGATTTCTCTGCCTTTGTATCTGGCTGATGCTTCTACCTCCTCTGCTTCTCCTCCAGAGTTGAAGACCATGAGGAACTTATGCCGGGAGAATGCAAAGGTACCTGCTAGATTAGGCCAGTAATGGTGGAAGATCTCCATTGCCTTTTTAGCATTTTTATCTTCTTTGAGGGTAGCCACCACCACATATTAATTTTTTCAGACTTTCAGTCATCTCCTCATGTATCTTGATCTTGATAGAACGCCTTGTTACAGCATGACTTCTGTCATTTTTCATAGTATTCACACCTTGCTCTTCATTAGTTCTAGTTGCTCTACCATTCAGGTTTCCTTTTTCTCCCATCACTTTAGCCCTTCGACCTTGATACTCCATTCTCAATCCCAGGGTGCTGCCATTTATGTTCCAACCATTGAGGCCTCTGATTACGTTCCTAGCTTCGTCAACATTTTGTACATCTACAAACGCACAACTATTGGGGTTATTCCTTCTTCTTGCTTATGAACACTCATGAGTAGTGGGTGAATATCATTATCCCTCTTCCTAGGTGGTACTCAGAGACTTGGCTATTGATGTTATCTATGAATAATGTGGATGACACATTTTCATAATCTGCCAATCCCCGACTCATGTACTTGTTCCTGTCTAGCCTTTTGTTCTGTCCTCCATAGTTGTCGTCTTCTACCTTGTCTACTAGCCTGTTGAGGTTCTCTCCAAACTTCCCTCATAATCATCATACCCTGCGTCTCCTTCAAAGATTATTCGGGAATCTAACCTCCTTCCTCAACATGATGTTTTTCTTGCTCTGTGCTTGCCTCTCTCGCCAACCACTAGGGCCAGATGCTAATTCCCAACTCGTATTATTTTTAAGTTGGGAAAATTACATCCCCCACCCATGACGTGTGGTGAAATAACACACCACCACGAGGTTTCAAAATCATTTCCCCACCCATATGGTTTCTTCGTTACATCTTCCAACTTTTTTATTTTGTTCAACTTAAAAGATGCTTAAATGTTGTCCAAAGTTGATGAAACTTTACACGGATGATGCTAAAGTGTTATATTTTGGTCCAATGCCAAATTCAAAGTTTTTTAAGCTCACATGTGACATGTGGGACCCAATGAACACACATTCACATGTCACATGTTTTATTAGGTCTCGCGGATCACATATGAGCTTAAAAAAATTTATATTTCATACTGAAGCAAAATATAACACTTTAGCATCGTTCGTGTAAAGTTTTATCAACTTGGACAACATTTAAGCATCTTTTAAGTTGAACAAAAATAGAAAAGTTGGCAGATGTAAAATAAGGGTAACCACATAGGTGGAGAAAGTAATTTTTGAAACCTTGTAGGTGGGGTGTGTAATTTCGCCAAACGTCGTGGGTGAAGGATGTAATTTTTTTCTTTTAAGTTTGGTACAGTTACAAATATAAAAATGAGCCACCATCCAATCTCACATATTCTTCACAATTACTTTTGAGTGCAGTAAAAAAAGTATATTTGTATCAAATAATGAGATTGAGCATGTATGTATAATTCATGATCGAGTGATGAGTTTAGATGAAATACCCTGAACTCAAATGTGTTAATAAATTGTGTGATTATGATATTCTAAGGCTAATTAAGTCCTTAAGAATATTGGCGAAGAAAGAGAAACCAAAAAGAATAAGGAAAATGCGTAAAAGTCGCAAAACGTAAAAACACGCGTTATGTAACCATAGGAGGTATATAACCTCAAATAGGGTCCTAATTGGATTCCTAAGGCTTAATTATTCCTAAATAACATGTGGGACCAATTCCCGAAGAAAACAGATCCATATAGTGGATTAAAAACACAAACGAGCCTTAAAGCACGTTTTTCGAGAAAACACGAAAACGTGACTTTAAGTGGTCAAACAGACCCGTAAAAAAATTATAGTTGACTATATAACTATAATTAAACATTAATTGAAGCTTAAGAACCATTAAAATTAAAAAACGAGAAAAATCCGGAAAACGGGCCCGGTTGGTGAATAGTGCCCAAACCGGGGAAAATTAACGAGCGTTTCTTGTAAAAAGACGAAAATGCCCCCAGCTTAATTAATTAGTGGGGCCGTTTTTTATGTTCATTCAGCACCCTCTCTTAGCTAATAACTAGCTAGAAGACAAATAAAGTAAATAGGCAAAAAGGGAAAAGTAGAAAACACCTTTTTCCCTCTCTTTCTCTTCCTCCTCTCTCTCTCTCTCTCTCTCTCTCTCTCTCTCTCTCTTCTATCTCTTCTCTCTCCATTCTTTTCTTCCCACCATATCCCCTTCTTCCTTCACATTCCTGGCGATTTTTGCAGCCTCCCATGGCATCCCTCCTTCTCTTACTTGCCCAAGCTTCATCCATGCTCCAAATTCAAAAATAAACACATATTTGTGTTCCTCTCATCAAGGGCTATCTTCCTCTCTTTTCAAAATTTCAAAAGGATGAAGTTGGCCACCATTGATATATCCCCATTTGAGAAGAAAATGGCATTTTCTAGAGCTAGAGAGTCTCCTCTTGTTCTAAGGTAAGAAAAACTCAAAAACTCACCTTTCTCCTCATTCCTCACTTGACTGAAAAATCTCCAGATTTGAGCCTCCATTGTTGCCTTGTTCCAGCCGGTTTTATCCTCAAAGTAGGAGCTGGAGTCTTGCTAGGATGATTGCCAAATGCTTCATGTAGAAATTGGAAGGTAAATGCCCTTATTTTGTGCTTTAAGCACCCTTCCTTGTTTTGGATTAATTAAGGTGTCTAAGTGATGTTAATTAGTCCCATTCCCCATTTGAATGTTGGTCTAAAGAATTGGGCAATTGGATTTTCCCTTGGCCAATTTTGGAGCCAAGAAAAATGAGAGAGAGAAGAGGAGAAGATTGGAAAAGAAAATGGAGAACCAAGGTAAATAATCTACCTTGATGACTATTCTAATGCTTGTAGAATTTGGGATGGGAAAATAAAAAAGAATGAAACCAAATTTGTTTTGAAACATGTATTTGATTGTAGAAGAAGGAATTGTGATTATGTTAATGTAATGAGAGATTGTTGTGTGATTTAAGGGCCTAAGAGCCAAACATTTGAGTTAATGCACTATATTGTGATTGATGGAGTTTTGTATGAATTGTGTGTGCTGTTAGAACCCACTAAGGCTTTGGTTAGTTGATTTGTGAATGCTTTGGGATTAGGTGATGAAGACAATAAATTTGGATAAGTTAGGTTAGTAACGAAGTTATGGCGAAATTTCGGTAGAAATTAAGGGGTTTAGGTGACCTTATGAGCTTGGAGAACCTAAGGCTAGATAGGTCTTGTTAGGAATGGATTTGGTGTATTAAGCACCTTGAAATGGTAGTTGGAGAATGGTGTGGAGTTATGCAAAATCTGGAGCAAAATGGTATAAGAATGCCTTGGAAGAGTTAGAAAAGAACTAGTGTATGAACTTGGAAATGGTGAGTGAACTTGAGTAATGAATTTGTAAATGGTTAGAAAGGATTTGGAATGGTCAAAATGGGTGAGAACAAGAGGTAAGCTGTCAAGGGAATAGTTAGAAATGCACTAGTGTGCATAAGTGCAAAAATGAGGAATTGAAATTGTAGAATTAAGCAAGAATTGAGGTAAGGATTTGACCAATGATTTAAGGAGGTTTTAAGAGTGTTTAAGGTGTTTAAACATGTTAGAAAACATGTGGAAAATTAGGAAAAGATTGGGTGTGGATTAAGGTTGGATTAGGGGTTGAAAATGTGATTTTAGCAGCTTTTTAGCAGGGTTCGGGACTTAGGGGTCGGACCAAGTCCCGGACCACACTAAAAACAGGTCGAAAGTGAAGCAGAGCATTGGTCCGGGACCCTTAGTCCAGAGGACCAAGTCAAGGACCAAGTCCCGGACCAGGTGTAAAAATGAGCCGAGAGTATGAATTTGTATTGGTCCGGGACTGGGTTGGGTCGGACCAAGTCCCGGACCACCCCCAGAAATACACCGTGAGTGTTTTAAAGGCTTCTAAAGAAGGGGGATTGAATGGTAATGGTTTTAGATGATTTAGGCCTTGTTTAGTGACATGTAAAGGTCCTTAGAAGTATAAACAAGCGCTAGCTTGATTGTAGAAGTAAAAACCTAAGTTCACAAGAGTAAAGATAAGGATAACAAGGTAAGTACGGGAGTAATAGTAGTTTACATACCGTATGATCATGATGTTAATAAAAACATTTGAAATGATATCAGTTCCACGAGAATTAACTAAGGAGCGTGAGACGACGCGCTAAAGTAATTCCTTGGTGAAAGGTATGGTTTTCTTGCAACCTGTGTTCTACCGAGTTACTCCGGCTTGTATGCCTACTTGTTTTTCTGGATGTTTACGACCTTATAAGATAAGCATGTAATGAGTTTACAATAATTCATTTATGTGGTGTATTTGTTCCAATACCGTTTAACCTCGGCTATGTGCTAAACCGTAGCTAACTGACTCTAGGATCACATAAGAGATCGGTATTCGGATTTTAACGTCCCAACCTACGGGAACGTTTTAACTACGACTATCCGTGTGCTAGTTGTGTACTGTTGTTGTGAGTAAAAGTGTTTACCCCCTGTGCGTCTAACTGAACTTGACTAACTATAGTGTAACGAGATGTGATAAGTCCCGTGGAGGGAGCTTCTAACCAATGTATAACTGGGGGGGGGGGTGAGAAATCCGAGTGTCCGGTCGCGCGCGTATGTATGAAGTTGATATCTATATCAGATTCGACTCTCTCCCTTGTATGGTTGGTTTCCTTCTTGGAATTCATCTCCCACGAGCCTTATAAATGGCTCTCTTGCCTTGACTTATGTTCGGGGTTAGGGGGAATTTGTGTACGGTGTGCTCAGGATCTACTTGATCCGACACATCATAAGTAATTTTATACGTTCAATAAATAGAACGGTATTATGTTATGTACGGTGAGCTTGGATCCTCTAGATCCGACACACCTTGTGTAAGTTATCCGTTCGATAAACAGAGCGACAGTGTGTTATGTATCGAGCTCGACATGAGGACCATTCGTTCTCTAGGTTCTATAAAAGTTGACTAACCCTTAATTCAGTTCGGTTACTCACGTGACTCGTGGAGTTATATTGTATGTATATTGTTGTGTGACGAATGTTGAGATGTACGTGTATGTGATTATCAAAAACAATACCAAGTTTATTTATGAGAAGTAGAGGGTTGTAGCCCGAACAAAATGGATAAGTGTTAACCAATAAGAATGAAGTCCTTCAAGTAAAGCCCTCATGGTCTAAAGACCAAGTAATGTGGTTTAATAAACGTTAATGAGTTATACTTGATGAATGTATTTTAGTGTCAATTACCTGTTGATTGTATTGTGTGTTTATAGTTTTTCATGCATGATTTAAATATAATCAACCGCATGCTCAGACGACAATTAGTTGTGTGTGATCCGGTAGTATGCGGGCTGCACGATTACCATGCCAGCAAAGGTGCTGAGCCCCTTTGGGGCCACCCATTACATTTCAGGTACATTGGAGCTGGTAACCGTTCGAGAGTAGGACGGGGATAGCTGCTTGGCATGGGTAGTTATTTTAAAATTTGCTTATGTATTTGTAAGTGGTGTAAGAACGAAATTTGATATCGGCAATAAAATGTATTATACTCGGTACAGTTTGGAATGTAATGTGTTTGACTCGGTTTAGAAAGGGAATGAGTTGTAATGTATAAATGCTCGGGAATCTGGTCCATCAGACCGATACATTGTGTAAGTATTAGCCTTGTTAGCCACGTGGGTGGCTAACGGCGTGTAACACCAATAGATTAAGTTTTAGTGTTGAGTTGTATTTCCGCTGCGATCTGTCGTAAGGTACGGTGTTTACAGTTGGGGTGTTACATTAGAAGTCTAGTACGTATCTTAATTCTGATATATTTTTAGCCTTGCAATATTTGTGTAGCTCTTGGATAATCAATTATGATAACAGTGGCGATATGAACTAGCGAAAATTTTTCGACAAAATACCATCTTTGAAAAAAAATTACATGCGGTGGTTTTTTTTCAAAAAAATTACGCGGAAGTACCAAAATGTTGCAAAGAAACCCCATCAGAGCGGCGCATTTTCCGGAAATCTACCAGAAACCGCATTGGCCTAGTGCGGTTTCCTTATTTTTTTTTCCAGAAAATGATACGATTTCTTTGCCGGCATTTTTTTAAAATTTTGGGTTGAATATAAAAAGAATAGTTTTTGATCGTGAAGTTAAGATTTTTTTTACAAGATTGAGCATCTATCTTAATGACTTCTAAACATCAAAACACTTTGAAATTTTGCAGGCGATTAATGCGTATGTGGAAGTGCGGATCTTTAAAATTTCAGCCCCATTGCAGTCAATTTACCTGTAAGGATGTCACCCCGAAGTTGCACAAAAAATATTGAATTATAATGGAGTTAAGATTTTTTTTTTTGCAAGTTTGAGCATCTATGTTAATGACTTTTAGACATCAAAACGCTCTGAAATTTTGCAAACGTGTAGTGTGTATGTAAAAGTGCGGATCATAAAAATTTCAGCCCAATCTATGTCAATTTGCTTGTTAGGATGTCACCCCAAAGTTGCACAAAAATATTAAATTATAGTGGAGTTTAGATTTTTTACAAGTTTGAGCATTTATCTTAGCAACTTTAAGACATCGAAACTGTTTGAAATTTTGCAGACGTGTAGCGTGTATGTAGAAGTGCTGATCTTCAAAATTTCAGCCCAATTGGAGCCAATTTGCTTGTAAGGATATCACTCCGAAGTTGCACAAAAACATTGAATCACAGTGGAGTTATAATTATTTTGCAAGTTGAGCATTTATCTTAGCAACTTTTGCACATTGAAACGATTTAAAATTTTGTAAGCGTGTAGTGTGTAGGTGGAAGTGCTGATTTTCAAAATTTCATCTCAATTGGAGCCAATATGCTTGTAAGAATGTCAACCCCGAAGTTGCACAAAAACATTGAATTATAGTAGAGTTATGATTTTTTGCTATTTGAGCATTTATCTTAACGGCTTCTGGACATCGAAATGATTTAAAAAATTTCAGGCGTGTAGTGTGTATGTAGAAGTGTTAATCTTTAACATTTCAGCCCAATTTGAGACAATTTACTTGAAGTAAAGTTATGATTCTTTTTACAAGTTTGAGCATTTATCTTAGCGACTTTTGAACATCGAAACGATCTGAAATTTTGCAGACGTGTAGTGTATGTAGAAGTGCTAGTCTTCAAAATTTCAAATCGTTTCAATGTCTAGAAGCCGCTAAGATAGATGCTCAAACTTGTAAAAAAGAAAATCATAACTTCACTATAATTTAATGTTTTTATGAATTTCAGGTTGACATCCTTACAAGTAAATTGTCTTCGATTGGGTTGAAATTTTAAAGAACAACACTTCTGTATACACACCACACACCTGCAAAATTTCAAATCGCTTCAATGTTCCGAAGCCGCTAACTAGATGCTCAAACTTGTGAAAAAAAATCATAACTCCACTATAATTCAATGATTATGTGAAACTTTGGGGTGACAAACTTACAAGTAAATTATCTCTGATTTGGCTGAAATTTTGAAAATAAGCACTTCGAAATACACACTAAATTCCTGCAAGATTTCAAATCGTTTCGATGTTCAGAAGTCACTAAGATAAATGCTCAAACTTGCGAAAAAATCATAACTTCACCATAATTCAATGTTTTTGTGCAACTTCGGGGTGACATCCTTACAAGCAAATTGACTCCGATTGGGCTGAAATTTTGAAGATCAACACTTTTACATACACACTACACGTCTGCAAAATTTCAAATAGTTTCATGTCAGAAAGTCGCTAAGATAAATGCTCAAACTTGCAAAAAATCACAACTTCACTATAATTCAATATTTTTGTGCAACTTTGGGGTGACATCCTTACAAGAAAATTGAGAGCGATTGGGATGAAATTTTTATTATCCGTACTTATACATACACACTATAAGGCTGCAAAATTTCAAAGCGTTTCGATGTCTAGAAGTGGTAAAGTAGATGCTCAAACTTGCAAAAAAATCTCAACTCCAATATTAATTCAATATTTTTGTACAACTTCGGGGTGACATCCTTACAAGAAAATTGGCTTTGATTGGGCTGACATTATGAAGATCCGCTCTTCTGCATACAAATCACATGGCTGAAAA